>JAOBYE010709348.1:0-11243 GCA_025403585.1 Parazoanthus swiftii
TTATTGAGGTCAAGATAAACATTAATTTCATAAGTTTCATTCACTTGAGAGGACTTCAAATTAATAAATTTTTCTTGAGCTGAGCATTATTTTGTAAGTTTGGTACAAGGAAATACTTACCGATGCTGCAATAGGTGTAAGACAGATATCACAAATTACTTCTGAGGGTACTCTTCTGCTGGACTGTGAAAAACAACATTTTAAACAAGTACTTTGTCAGTTAATGTTTTTCAATATATGAATGCTAAGACTTTGCCACATTACAAGCACAAACACTTTTACACATTTCTACTTTAGATTACAGCGCGATCTACTAAACCATTGTGAGCTTAAACATGTAGATTTAGGAGTTTAAGTTTTTGAAAGTAGTTTGTATATAAATTGAGCGAGGTTGGCACGGTTGGTACAGTCTTTGACTGTCAACCAAACTTAGGCCCTAGGATCTCTGACAAAGGGTCAGCACTACAACAAAACCTCAAAGGTTGATATGGTATGTTTTTTGCCTTTACTGTACAATAAAGGCAAAAAAACATAGTACCATATCAACCTTTGTTGATCAAAATGCATCATCAGCTTACTCACCAATGCAGAAAAAACAGCTTTTTCAAAGCAAGTGTTTTCGATGGTTAGTCTGGGTTAGGGTAAGGATTTTTGATGGTTTGTCTGGGACTGTAGGGTAAGGATTCTTGATGGTTAGTCTGGGACTGTAGGGTAAGGATTTTTGATGGTTAGTCTGGGACTGTAGGGTAAGGATTTTTGATGGTTAGTCTGGGTTTTGATATTAGTCTCCAGGGGACAGGGTAAGGAACTGGGTATAAGGGATTTACAAAGAGCTGGTAACACACCCCATCCCCTCTCCCCAGGATTATTTTACTTACCCTGCTGCCAGCCCCACTAGAAGACTGTCTTGTGAGATTTCTACTGGGACTAATGAGATGGGCTTCTTTGAACAATCTGTCTTGATCTCCACTATAGAATCTGGAATAACAAATCAAACAGTATGCTTTATTCTCATTTTTGTTGATTCTACAAGTACTTACTGACAAAATAATTTTGACAATCATTTACTTTAAGAATCTATCTCACTGCCATATTGAAAAAGTCTTCTAAAGTTAATGCGACATTTGTGTCTTACAGATATATTAACTACTGTAAAAGCTCTACTAGACCCCCTCTCTTGGAAGACCCCCCTAAGGCCCCCTTGTTTAGGTCCCCTCTCTTATAAGTTCCCCCTTGATGCCCCTCTTTAATAAGATCCCCTGAAGGTCCTCTCTCTTATGAGACCCCCTTTAATGCCCCTCTTTAACAGGCCATATAGGTAGGTCATCCTCTATTAACACCCCCTTTAAGCCCCACATTATTAAGGTATAGGGGGTCTTACCTTAAATGAAGTCTTAAAAGAAATGGGACCACTAAGGCGTCTTACTAAAGAGGGGGCATTAAAGGGGGTATTGAGGGGTTTTTATTACAGAGTGGACCATTAAAGTGTCTTACCAACAAGGGGACATTGAATAGGGTCTCACAAGAGAGGGGAGCTTTTTGGGGGTCTTGTTCAAGAATGAGCCTCCAAAAGGATCTTATTATCAGAGGTAATAACAACCCCTTTAAAGCACCCTCTTATAAGACCCCTCTACAGGTAGGTCCCTCTGTAATAAGACCCCCTTTGGGTAGCCAAACCTGTAGTACAGTAAGCCTTTCTCCCTCCATTCTGGTGATGCTGTTGTTGACACAAAACAGTTTTTCATGTAACAACAAAATGAAAATGTTTATCCAGTATACATAGGAGGGTTAGTTAATATAAATGGCCCCCAGCATCACTACACAGGTGGGAGAAAAGGTGTTGCTCTTGTGTGAAAAAACTAAGGTCAACCTATACATATGTCAACTTAAACACGGAACTATTAGTGGCTAGAACTTGGAACTATAGACCAACCTTTCTAAGAGTTTTTCTCTGTCCCATTTAAAGTGACTAAGTAATATCCTAGCAGTAGGTCTTGGTAACTGCAATGGAACAAAACCTTGTCAGGATGTGCCAGTGATACAACGACAAACAAAATAATTTTCGAGATGTAACAACTAAGAGTAATGTTTTGTAAAAATAAAAATTATATAATATTTAGTTTCTCAGAGAATATTGTACTTCATCTAAGCATAAAGTATTATAATTACAATAGACCAATTTCGATATATTAAAATTCAGCCTGAAACAAAAGGCATCAACATGAGGCTCTGGGGAATAAAATATAGATTTCAAACGGATTATTCCCCAGAGCCTTGTGTTGATGTCTTTTATTTCAGGGCTGAATTTAATATATCAAAATTGGTCTATTATGGTTTCCTTACTGCTGGAACATATCAAAACATTTTTACAAAATCTATGACTTATGAAATTAACACAAACTTGATTCTCTATGAGTAATAATTTCTACAGCAACCTGTGTTTTTCATCAGACAAAACAACAACATCCAACAGCAGAACTAGAGACCACACATGTGGTCAAAAGCTTTCCAAAGGAACTTTAGACACCAGGAAAAATTTAATTTTTTTGTGATTAACAGAAATTGAGGTTTAAAACCATGTAAAGACAATGAATTTCCTTCCATTTGCCACTTTTTCACAAGAGAGCCTCAACCAGTTGATCTTTGGTCCAAGTTTATATACAGTTTCAATGACATCCATAAGTCAATTTATGACATTAGTTGCTGCAGTGTATGCTAACTGAAGGCATGATAGTAACAGGACTCTGGGTCCCTTACAAGGCTTGTCTTCTTCAATTGTTAAAGGGCAACTTTCAGGGTTTTGCACATGCGCAAGCTCAGATGGCAGCCATTGTCTCACAGGCAGCACAAACCAAGGAAATACCCCCAGCAAATTTATCCTGACCTTGAGCCGCTCAGATCAGCAGCTGTTTGTGCGTACAACCTCAGAAATGGCTTTGTTCCGGGCCGGAACACAGATTAAATTTCTGATAACCCGAGCATGCGCAGAACCGTGAATGAATCCTTTTAAGAACGATCAAGGTCAGGATAAATTTTCCAGGTGTGTTTTTATGGTTTCTATTGGTTATGAGACAATGGCTGTCATCAAAGCTCATACATGTATGTGCAAAGCCATGAAGATACCCTTTTAACATTAACCTTTTCCTTGCCTCATATCACATTAATTCACATTAATCTTGACCCATTTCTTGTTAAAACTACTATAGCTCTAAAAAGGCAAACTTATTTAAATAAATGTTTCTACACCCCATATTTGTTTGTATTTATAATTTTTTTATCTAATAGCTACAGTAGATCAAATGCAAAATGAAACACGATAAGCATTTCTTGATAGAAACTATAAACCAGCGTTTGAATAGAAGTGGCAGCTGATTGTAATAGTCTAAAAATAACTCTATTGCTGGCAAAAACTTAAATATTTCTTGTGTTTTCTGCTATCAAATATTAGCAAGTATGAGAACAAAGTATTTTTTGATTTATTTAATATACTTTTAGAAGAAGCAGCCTTCAATAATGGTCTACAACAATTGGGCTCAAAACAATTGCCACCTAGTGGAAAAACTGACAGTAATTCTCTTTTGCTGGTAATAAACTTTCTTCGATCTGAAACAAAGCCTCAAACAGACATAGTATACCGGTAAATTCGAGGCATATCCTACCGTTGAGAAACTGAGGAGAAAAAACTAAAGCAACTGAATTGAGCATTTACATATTTTTCCTGCTACATGTAGTGTTGTTCGTCTATCTGACTTCTTATTCTAATGAGAATTTCCCAAATTCCCACAAGCAATTTGTTACTATTGATTTAAGATCAAAATTTCTACGGCTGAGGAAGTACAGTTGACCAACAATCAGGAAATTACTGACAGTTCCTTAAAATTGAAACAATAGTCTTCACTGGGCATATACAAAAGTTTCATATCCTATATTTTACAGTAGTGTTCAGCAACTTCAATACCTAGATGGCCCAATGTCCCAGCTACTCATATACTGCAATAACATACATACAATCATGTAAATAAACATTACAGAAATTAAGCAATGGTTGTTCTAAAAATACATAATTATGGTACGTTTTAAATTAGGCGACATAAAATGCAAGTATGTAGCATTAACTGTACGAGTGTGCTAACAAAACTCACATAAAAAGTTAACAAGGTAAGTTTTTGGCTGGCATTCACAGCACAATTTACAATCTCTGCAAAGTCTCAAGACCCCCTAAGAACAAACTCCTCTCCCGTGCCCCCTGTCTCAGTGTTGCTACAATGTTGCCGACTTTTCTTTCAGTGTTTTTTTTAACCTGCAACACTGGCAGCAGAGAAGGGAAGCGGCTGTCCAAGATTTTTGTCCGAGATTCTAGGTGGTCAAATTCACTGGCTGACAATTTGCCTTGACTACTTTTACTAATGACAAGAAGTAAGCCTACAACCCCAGAATTAAAAAATGAGTAATTCAAGTGCTCCAAATAGATCTAATAACTGTAATTCTAAATTTGCAATCCCAGTAATAAAAATAGTCCATTCCAATGAAATCTAGTAACTATAATTATTATAGTCTAAATTCTGCATCTAAAACTAATTTGTGTTTGCTGAAAGCCTCTGATACGAACTTTCTTTTGTCTAAAAATAGGTTTTGGAACTCTGCCTACTTTCTCAGTCGCCCCTCCATTGTTAGGAGCTCATGAAACAGGTTCAGTGGTCAACGCTGTATCAACAACCCCTTCAATTGCACTTTTTTCTCTCCTTTGTTTTATACACCAGTCAACCATACGTGATTGATATAATTTGTTTATATGAAGTAGTGCAAGTGGGCATACTGGAGACTACAGTTTTGAGAAGAAATAAATAACTATGGTTTTACTTTTGCCATGTCTATATCACTACATTGTGTCCTTGATAATATGTAATTTCAAATATAATGGTGAAAAGGGGGCCAGGTGTGTGCGTTTTCAAGTGAAGATATTAAATTTCATAACAATTACTTAAGCCTATTGTTTTCTTCTATTGTAATTGATTTTTCCTTAGCCTCCACTCTTTCTTTAGTTTTTCATGACATAACTAAATATTTCCTATAAACTGCATCTAATACATGATCGCGGCAGAGGCCGGGTGTTTTTAATCTTTTGGCAGATTGACCCTCAAATTTTCTAAGCTTGAATTATTCTTTAAGATTTCAGTCATCAAATAACAGCCTGTCGGTTTACATGTTGTTGAAAAATTTGGAAATTAGTTATAATATCTATCTGAACAGGTTCTTAAACTTGTGCAAATCTCGACGTCAACTAGTGTTCTTATTAACTTAGTTTTTATGAAGAAAAATGTGTGTGTGCAACAGGACAAATTTTACCATAAATACATGGGTTTACTATTTCAAATTTAGCATACTTGAATATTTACACTGATTTTTTGGAAAGCAAATAGATAGCAATAATTTGATAAAAAATTCAAGTGCTGTGTGAAGCAGGTCTGTTTAAAACATGTCCAACAATAATCTTAACTTAATCTAAATATAATTCATCAACTGTAGAAACAGACTTAGTACTTTCCAACAGCCAATCAGAACAGTTGAACAGCAGAACATTTAATCCAAAGCCAGACGATGTCTTGAAACAAGTTCTGACAATGCAGTAGGAATGTGGGGCCGGAATGTGTACTCAAATGTAGGTCTCAAATTAGTTAGAGTGCTTCACGGTGGTTAGTTCCCTTAAAATGAAATTAGGAACAGACAGAAAATTTGAGAGTATGAATAATGACAAATTATTGTAATACCATTATAATCGGACACGAAATATTTATCCTATTTCCTTTGTGAAAGTTTACTGGATCGTTTAATGTTTAATTGATAAAAAAAACTCTGCACAAAATAGAACGCTTTGGTTCACTTATTGCAGTAGAGTTAAAAGAACGAATTCGTTTACAGATATTTTCCTCGCACATATAAATTTACAAACGACCGGAAGCCATCAGGCTTGAGCAGATCTGTCGTTTCTCCAAAAGCGATTGCATGTTTGTAAAGGTTTTATAAAGACCTCTGCTGCATCACACTGCACCAAAAATAATGTCAATGACAGTACATCAATAGTTCAATATTGCAATAAACAGAAAGCGAAACGGTGGACAAAGAATATCTGCGACAAAACTGCCTCTTCACTTCAGTGCTTTGCTCAACAGAACAGTGCTTTTCGTTCGAAGCAGCGACAGTGTAATTCAGCGAAGCACACATACCTGGAAAACACCATTCACTTCGTCTATAATCTCGTTCATGTAGGTAACCAAAGCTTCAGGTGTGAGACATTCATAGTGAAAGTCGTCGTTGATGTGTAGTCGTTTCGGAGTTGACGGTTCCTCGCAATCGATGTCAAAGTCACTTTCGACCGCTTCTTCCTCTTCGGACTCGTCTCCACTGTCTTCGTCTTCCTCTAGCATAAAATCTTCATCTTCCGAATCCATAACGTATTCAGATCGAGCAAGATTCTTTCTATAAGCGAAGCAACAATGCCTTGAAATACAATTCCTTCTCAACTAAAAACAAAATTTTCTTTTATAGCATGGAGGGAAACCATGAACACACTTCAAGTTATTGTCACGTGACAACCGCAGCGCATTCTGTCGGTTGATTGGTTATAGAACAATTATTTATTGTGACGTCATTAAAGCGGAAGCTGCGGATCCAAGAGACTGGATGAAAAACAAGTTGAAAGAAACTAAAATTCGTATATTTCGCTGGTGCTGATTCTCAATTGCTTGTTGCCTCGGCCGATATTTAGATATTGCTGTGATAAAAAAATTTCTGACGATTTTGCTCTTTTAATGTTCACCTTCGCAGTTGCTAAAGCTTTTATACTGAGGTCCCAGAAAAGCCCTCTGACGTCACCTTGGACCAATCAAAGGCCAACACGGAATTGAGGCAGATGACGTTATTTCTTTTTACGTCATTTTAGGTTCTGGCAATATATATTAAATGTCACAGCCACTAAATTAAATGGTTCCAGTGCTATCATTTACAATCTTTCAAGATGTTACTCCTATAAATTTCTATTACATTTCGGACTTGTACTACAAAGTCCTAAAAATTCAGCGAGTGTCCTAAAATTCCTAAATTTTACGGCTCCTTTCACAAGATTATTTGTGAAAAATAACAATAAAAAAAATCAATTTACCGCCCTTAAAAAGGAAACGTTTGTGACATAAAGATCCGTTTCCCCTGTTCTTCAAACTTCCAGTTACTGAGGAGGGTCTGGATGGAGTTAACTGGTAGTTGATAATCGCTCAAAATTTTAACTGATATGTAGTATTCAGACATTTTTTTGCTGATAACTGATAATTTGACTTTTAACTGATTGTAGATATTTGTATACCTTTAACAAAGGCATTAGCAACTTTGTTGTTTTTAATTCAAGAATTCCCAAAAATCGAACAAAGTTAGAAAACAGTGTTACGTCAGTTGAGTAGAGCTGTCGGAAAGTAAAAAAAAGTTTTAAGCTTGGCAATTTATCCTTGAATAATGGGACATAAACGAATTGTATGTAAAGAACTAATCGATTTTTACACCTATTTATGTAAGTCTGGCACTACCATGGGCACTAGTATGGGCACTAGATTACACAAATTCTAATCACTGATAATTGCGAATTTTAACTGATAACTGATATTTAGGCGAAAATTTAGCTGAAAAATGATATTCAGGAACACCCATCCAAACCCTCAGTTTAAGTGTTTAAATTGGATTGAATGTCGCCTTCTTGTAACTGTCATGAAATTCTGTTCCGACCTGTGTGTACAAAATTGTTACTATACTGAGTTTGTGGACAGAGTGGGTTGTTGACCGTTGTCAACTATTACTGAACTGAAAGAAATTTCAAACCGTGTGCTGTATTTGGCCATACGGTATGCTAAGGGTTTTGTCATTGAGTTGACGTTGCAAGACCCTGACCGTTACTACTGACTTTTATAATTAATTGAGACTAACGGTAAGTTTGAGAGACATTTTCGAAACCGAAAAAGTGCCTTACAATATACAGAGGATCTGTATCAGATAAAAAAATAATTACTTGGGACCTTAATGATGATATTTACGAGATTTATTAATTAATTAATTAATTAATTAATTTGTTTTATTTATTTATGTTTTTTTTGTATGTTTTTGCTGTTTTTATGGATTTTGTCTTAGATTTTTGGGTGAGGATGTCCTATAACCCTGTATTTTTGGACCCCTAAAAGCGCTTCACACCCTCATCTTCTGAACCGGCTGATGTGTCCTGTACAATCCCATCCAAAGAGACAATGTAATTAGGAAAATTTGTTATCCAAATAGCAGTCACTGTTGCTGTTGTTGTAGTTTCGCATTGTACGACTGCTGCTTGATTGAAACCGTGCCTTTATAATTTAGCTAAAAGCACGCGAGATATGCGATTGGCTGAGGGCAGTGCAGTTAAAGAGTAACACCAGTGCAAAAAATGTAATACCAATGCAAAAAGTGAAAATTACAAATAAAAATTCTGGAATTGATTGGCCAAAAGACAATAGTAGATTTTGTAAGCCAACCAGTGGCGTAGCCAGGATCTGAAAATTCTGTAGGCCCATGAGCGGCGTAGGCGCGAGCGTTTTTTGAAAATTGCGTTTCTGAAATCGCTAGAAATGCACTAAAATCATAAGACCTAGCGCAGATGTTCCTTCCGTGCCAATCTTAGTAGTCTAGAAATCTTGGATCCGTCACTGTCTGCCGACCTAGGGTTTTTTTCAAATTAATGTTCAGGGGCCCGGGAAATCGTATTTCTAGACGGGTTGAGAATAAATTATTGCATTTGATAATCATTTGAAAATAAACGGATTTCCTTCATTTGAGACTCGACGTGTTCTCGACCTAGCATCAGCTTAACGATTTGCTAGTACTCCTCATTATTACTGACAGAAATGCCATTAGGCCAATATCGAAAGAAAAGGAAACTGTCGAATTGACAGACAAGCTCAGTCTTCTCTCCAATCGCTTGTAACATCGATATCAGGGGTTTAGGGCGAATTCTATCATCCACAACGGTATTAACCACGCAGCATTCGTTGCAAAATAACAATTATAACTGGTACTTTTAAAAATCTGTTCCCTTTCTTCTTTTTATTCAATATAATCAAAATAATTTGAAGGCCCGAGCCTGCAGGCCTACGGGCTGGCTACGCAACTGCCAACAATGACGAAATTTTGTGCGGAAACTCTGAAAAATTTCCAATTTTTGAGAAAAGAAAAAATAGCCGACTTATATCAACAAAATTTATTTTGGCGAATGACAAAATTATAGAACAACTGCGAAATGATTAAAAAAATGTCAAGACCCCCAACAGTACGACGTTTTGGTATAGTGTGTGGAAGACGTGGTGCGAGAAAAAGAATATTGTTTTGTAAATGGAAGAACACGAACCGGCCGAGCTGAATAGACTCGAGAAATTCGGCGCCGAGGTAAAGAACAGGAACGAGGACGATTGTGAGCCTCAGCGAAAAACAACAGTTCATAGACGAAAATACTTATTTTCAGAGAAATCAATTGCCAACAATTATAAGCACCCCACTGCTCTTCTAAATCCAGCTCCTTTTCTTCGCACGCTGTCAGTGCGAATGCCACTCCAAGAGATTCCGATGGCTAGTTCATCCACATTTCACACTGAATCAAAGTTCCATGATTCAAATATCCGACAATGAGAGAACTGAAGGCTAGAATCTGGGGGAAACTTTACAGTTGTTGAAAGTGTTCAACAATTTCTGCAAGAGCAGCAAATCCAAGTCTTCAACGCCAGGAGGCAGATCTGCCAAACGTCGTAGGTACCACATCGAAAGAGATTCAAACACTGATTAATCAATTAATAACTTTTTAAAACTTTTTTACCTTGTTGTGGCGTGAAATAGTTCACTAATTTCTCGTGAATGTTGTAAGTTATCACACTGAAATATTGCTTCATGATTGCTTGGGTTACCGTAAAAGCTCTAATAAGACTCCTCTCTCTAATAAGCCCCCCTCCCCTCGAGAGGGCAAGACATTTAATAAGCCCCTTCTCTAATAACGCCCCCTCCCCCTTGTTGGAGGGTGTTGCTGAGCTGCAAATTGACTCTCACCACGACGATGATGAGTTGGAAACAGTCGAAGTGTGATGAAGCAGTTGATTTCATTTTAAAACACGAACAATGCTAAAAAAATTTAACGAGCTTTAATGAGCTGAAATGTAAACAAATCAATGTTACTTCGGTGACCTTTTCACACGAGTTTTTTTTGTTATATTAAAAAACGTTTCAGTTGTTGCTCTATGTGCATTGCCTTATAAGTTGTTACTGCATAAAATAATTTCTTAACTTTTATCTGTTTCAATTTTTGATATTGTTCCGTTTTAGTTATATAACGCCAGAGTTATTTAGTTTTTATTAAAGCTGCGTGACATTTTAAACTAAATAGTGTAGGTTATGTTTTTGTCCGTCAACGAATTTTAAATAAGCCTCCCCTCTCAAATAAGCCCCCTCAAGAGGACCCGAAATTTAAAAAGCCCCCCCCCCCCCTCCCCCTGGGGGGAGGCGGGCTTATTATAGAGCGTTTACAGACGGTATGTGTAAAAATGGACGAACCGCTTTTATTTTGAACATTATGGACTATTTCTCGTCAGCCGGTCAAAATACAAAGAAAAATAAACTGTGATTCACTTCCGCTACGTGAATTTTTTCATGTATGTTATTGATAAGTAATCATACGACTTTTCTCGTTCAATTTGAAATTAATTTGCACTCGTGAGTTTTTCAAAAAGTTCAAATTTATCTCACTCGTGCACATTAATTCCAAATTGCACTCGTATTCGTATGTTACCTCTTCTGATTGGCAGAGTCATCCGGGAACCTTTCTTTACATAAGCGATAATTTCTGTAAAACTGAAAAATTGGCCCCCGCCGAAAAACTGCCGCACGTCGTTGCGTGTTTTCCCGCCGGCGGGAACAACACACTGACGCGCGCCACTGCAATGAAACTGGATAATTGACTTTTCGTTTATGTTGTTCTTGCATGTTAAACTTCAAAGCTGCTGATGACGAAAATTTCGCTAAAAGAATAAAGAAGTTTAAACCAAAAACTCGATTGTCAGCTTTATCCATTAAGGATTTAAAAATCCACACAAAAACGAAAGCTGACGATTTGTTAACTTAACTCTTTTCCGACGGTGAAAATCGCATAAATATTAAAAGGCGGAATA
This sequence comes from Parazoanthus swiftii, assembly GCA_025403585.1. Taxonomy (NCBI): domain Eukaryota; kingdom Metazoa; phylum Cnidaria; class Anthozoa; order Zoantharia; family Parazoanthidae; genus Parazoanthus; species Parazoanthus swiftii. The sequence continues at coordinate 11,217 of JAOBYE010709348.1, forward strand.
CCATAATTCAAAAAATATCTGTAAAAT
>JAOBYE010709360.1:0-11243 GCA_025403585.1 Parazoanthus swiftii
AACAGTATCTTGTCCCCCTATCTCACCAGTATGGTGTCCTCATGACTCACTAACAGTATCCTGTCCCCCTATCTCACTAGTATGGTGTCCTCATGACTCACCAACAGTATCTTGTCCCCCTATCTCACCAGTATGGTGTCCTCATGACTCACTAACAGTATCCTGTCCCCCTATCTCACTAGTATGGTGTCCTCATGACTCACCAACAGTATCTTGTCCCCTATCTCACCAGTATGGTGTCCTCATGACTCACTAAACACTATCTTGTCCCCTATCTCACCAGTATGGTGTCCTCATGACTCACTAAACACTATCTTGTAACTAGACAGCTCCTCATGACTCACTAAACACTATCTTGTCACTAGACAGCTCCTCTGACTCACCAGTAAGGTGTTCCCACAAATGAATTAGCAGGTGAACTCAAAGCTGCAGATCCAAAATCGGCTGAAGACAGAATAACAAAGAACATTTAATGAAAATCCTTTGCACATTATTACGCCCTAAAAATGGTCATAAACTTAACTAACCACTAGGAGGCAGTTTCCAGCACAGCTACAAAAAAAATAAATGTGATCATGAACATTTAAACATTTTGCTTAAGTATCTCTTTGCCAAACACACACCCAGAGAATTATACAACATCTGCAATGGCTGGTGTAGTTTTGTGGGTGAGATCTCCTAGATATCAACTGGCTAAAGTGTCTTTCTGACAAATCTAAACAAACTCACAAAGACATAGAGAAAATGAACATATATGAGAAATCAAAACTACCTTTTAAAAAGTTTCTAGTTTCATAAGGCTTTGATGCAAAATAAAGAAGTGAAAGTATGTAGAGAGCTGAAGAGCAAAATGCTACTTCCATCAGAATCCTCTACACAATGAAGGAAACTGTTTTATTTCTCTACAATCATGTAGACTGATGATAGTTTTGAACAGTATAGACACTGAACACTTCCTTACCCAATTTCACAACTCCACCTTCTGTCAGAAGAACATTTCCCGCTACAAATATAATAATAAAATTATGAACACAGAGTTAAGGTTTTTGAGATAATACAATTATAATGCAACAAACACATGACATTACAACTTGTATTATGCTCGTATGTTTCTAAGAGCAAGTAGTCAGCCACTACCTTTGACATCTCTGTGTATCTTGCCATTCTTGTGAAGGTAGCTTAAACCCTATCAACAAATATATGGACAATCAGTTTAAATGTTAGTGTACATGTACAGACACTATTGTTCAGCTTTAGTTACAAGAATGTTGCCTGAAGGCAACACTGATGTAATTAGTTGCTTTATGTGACTGGTTGTCTTACTGAATCAAAACAGTAAAATTATAGAGATTATGATAGTTAGATCTCTTCATCAAAGTTGGAAGTTTCTGGCCAACCAAGCAAACTAAATTAATGATTTAAACTTACATAATTCTTACTAAACATGTCATGTACCACATTATGACTATAACTCACAAAAAAGGTGTCTAAAATATTTACAGTGTATTTTGTAAACAAACAATTGTAATTAATGTACATTGCTCACAACTTCTTTCATTTCTCCCATCCCCCCTCCTACCAGCTGTGTGGTTGATGTTTTGACCTGCGTTTCCAATATTAAAGCAGCTACTGTAACTAAAAATCTGTTGTGTTGTATGAAATTAACATATGCAAAAATTTTACTCCATTTGCTACAGAATTAATTGAAACTTAATATCCAACCACAAATTTAATATTTTAGATCTAGTTCTGATCAGTAGTTAAGATAAAAACTTTACTTTCAAGTTTCACAAACACTTTCTAATTCATTTACTGCCACAGTTCACTCATTTTGAGCAACAAAATGACATGACAAAATTGACACGATTGTCAATAAAATACTACTGGTTGAACTGGTACACATACTTACATGCAATGAATGCTCACAAATTGCTGCAATTTCTACTTCCGTCAAGGGTTTCTTGTGCACTGCAAAGCATACACAGGATATGTTTATGAAAAAAATGGGCCTAGATCTTTCAAGTACTTGAAGCCCAACAGTCAGTTACATCAATGGCTTGGTAACTGTACAGTTCCACTAAGTTCCTTCCAGTAAAGGTTTCAGGAAATAATGGTCCAAGTATGTTTTGCATAATTACATTTTTGCACCATGTATAAGTGTTTTTGCTTGGAAGTTCCTTTATTTCTGGAGAGTCAAACAGGTGTAGAACCTACTTTACCATTTTAGGGGCTGTGCAGAGTAAAAGCCTTGTTAATATTATAAGTACATGTTGTAATGTGTAACTCACTTCCTGTTACACATTTACTATGAGCACTCAACTATGTACTTATAATACTGTATTAATAAGGCTTTCACTCAACTTAAGTTGAGTGAAATAATTATCTCTTAAGATTATAAAATTCAAAGGTCTTAAAAACTGTTTATCTGCAACATGCATTTTACAGCTGGCCATAAAAAACTTGTTTTACCTTCTAAAATGTCTGAAGCTGAACCAACACAGTACTCCATGACAAGCTGTGGAGAAACAAACAACAAGAATGCATGTTATGCACAAGGCCTCCAATTGACTATTCTCATGTGACCCTATAATAATTATGCAGACAAATCCCATAGTTTAGCCTGATGTAAACACAAATATACTGGCTTACCATTAAACTAAAATCATGTACTCACATAAAAACATTCTAGTAAGGTGTAAAACATTAACTGAAATTCTTTTCTGGTTTCCATGGTAACTGTACATGTGAGGTATTCAAACATGCTGTTTTTTCATTCAAAGCCATTTTACAATGAAAGTTATTTCAAGTACTACTGTATGTTTTTTATTTAATCAAAATGAAATGAATGATGTCCCTTGTGGACTTTCCCAATAAAATGACATTTGGATTTACATTTGTCTAACATAACTTGCCCTAAGTGCAGAAACCATCTAAATAATTATGCAAAGTAACTTACCCATGCTGTGTTATCCTTAAGATGGCATCCTTTGTAACTGATTGTGTTACTGTGGTTGCATTGCTTCATAAACTTGACTTCCTTCACAATGTCTTGCCATTTCTACAGACAAAAAAATAATACTATATAAGTCAAAATTGTATGTGCATGCATTTTTCCACAAACCCGTACATCTTTTAAGTAACACTACTGCCAAAATCAAACCCTGTACAAGAAATTGCTTAAAGTATTTCAATTGTACCAAATACAAACACAGATAACTGTTTACTGTAAGTCAACAACTTTAATGGTATACTAACAGTAAAAAAAACATGATATGTACAAGTCCCAAAAGTTCATCAAATGTTTATTCTTTGATAAAACAAAATAAAATATAGATTCATATTATTTCTTATTAAAAGTTCTAGAACAAGATTTTTGCAAATGAAATTACAATGGGTAATATCAAGGTTGGATATTTCTAAATCTCCAGAGTATCATTTGTTGACAAACACTTAACAAATGTTACTGATGCCTCTTGTTTTCCACTGATTAGTAACCAACTTAAATCATAACAATACCTGAGCAAATTATTGCAAGCAAAACTGTTTTCTGCCAGCCCTGTGCCCTCCCCCAAAACGGTCTGAGTTGTTTGAATCTTTAGTTTGCTAAATTCAGAGTTTAGGGCACAAGTGTTAAATCAGAATAATACCGTACAGTAGTTGACAGAGTAAGCGCCCATGCCCGAGTAAGCGCCCACCCCCCTTTTCAGACGAAAGTTCTTGCACGAGGTATTTTTGGAAGAAACATTTGTTGTAAAATTCTTTTTTCAGGACTGCTGCAGTAACAATAAAATTGTAGTAATAATGAAATTATTACAGAAAGTCTACAAAAATTTGTGTTTAATGCCACTTCAAAATCTTCGAAAAGGTTGTTTTATCAATATCTGACAATAATAAAGTGCATTTGCAATGGAAGGTATTCAAGCGTGACGTGAAGTCATCCCAGCTTTGGGAATCAAGATTCTGTTTGCGAACGCGTTGCAAAAAATCTGCATAGCGTTCGGTGGTTGATCATAAAATTACGAAGCAGTATTCCTTCTTCACATGAAAATAGTACCGGGGATAACGAAAACAACAAGTTGAAAATGGTGCCTGCAGAAAGTGCATGAGAAAATGAAACAAGCTATGAAAATCTCCTGCTTAACGTCAAATCGTGTGTTTGTTCACGTTCGAAAAGGGCTATTATTATACAAATTACCTTTGGAAACTTACCGTGTAAGCGCCCATGCTCGAGTAAGCACCCACCCCCAAACTTTCGCCTGATTTATTGCACACGGGAGGTGGGCGCTTACTCGGTCAAATACGGTAATTAAATTGCTATAATAGTAATAATTTTATTATGTTTTCTGCAGTGATATCAGCCTTTTGTCTCTCACCTCCTGCGACTGTTTGCCACTAAAGGACATCTTCTTGATGGCCACCACTTCATTTGTCCTGACATTTCTGGCCTTAGAAACAGAAGAAAACAAATACAATTACAAATAATTATAATTAATTAACTTACGCACCACACAAGTTTGAAAAATACTCACTTCTGTTTGAATGCTTGATTCAGTATGCCAATTCATCTATGCAATAAAGTCTGACTTACATTAATAACCTGTGTAATTGAAACCTAAAAATTAATCACACTGTTATCCAGGAATGCCATTTATTTGAAATTATTCAGAAATGATAGAAAATTATTTGAAAAGTTATAATTTTTTTAACGTCTTCGCTAATGCTCTGAAAGTTTTTGGAAAATCTAAAAAAATCCAGAAACTGATAAAAAAATTATTATCACTTGCCCTTGGTTCTACTTGCTATTTCTTGCAAAATTAGATAATGTAGTACTGAGATTTTAACATATTTTAAATTTGTCCAGATGGCTGCCCTCCAATCAAGATTAGAAATCGTTCAACAGTACTTTCTGCTGAAACCAAGTTTGCTAGGAAGCTTTTAACATTATAAATATAAAAATTTACCAGCTATCAAGTATACAATGGACCAGTTGCAAGTCTAAGTATTCACTTTCTTGTAAAAAGGCAAAACTGAAAAGACCTTGCTAAAAGTTGATTTATTAATCCTAGAAGTACTGAACAAAAAAAAGTTACATAAACATCTGGGGGGTGGGGGTGGGGGTCAATTGGTTAACAATGACAACAGTAAGTGAGAAGATAAGAAAACACAAGAAGGAAGGGTTTTTAATTTTAATTCTTTTTTTATTGTGGTCTATGTTGGTCAAACATATTTGGAAATTTGCTGTCATTTCAAAAATTATTTTTGTTGCTATCACAAGTGTCATTCATCAGAGTTTCAAAGCCTCAAAGTCCCTGCATTTCAACACCATGTCAGCTGTCGGAATTTACCCTAACATGGCCTCTCAGAACTGTTTTGTAAAAATTAAACTTAACTGAAAACAAAATCTAACTGCAACAGATACCTCTCATACTGAAAGATTTGCAGACTTTTTGTTCAATTTTAACTTTTGCTTTCAGTTGGGACAAACATACTACAAGGAAGAGGATCCAATAATTGGAGCTTCTATGTTTCTCACACAAATGATGCTTACATAACACACCCGTCATTGCAAAAAACACTGAACAAGTAGCTTGAATCATTTTACTTACATAATAAACCGCCCCAAAACTGCCGTGTCCTATCTCCCGCAGATCATCAAAGATCTCTTCCGGGTCCTGTTTGTCAAACAGGCCGGCATATTCAGAATTTCTTGGGCCCTTGACAAAGGGCATAGCAACATCAGTGTACGTCCGTCTTATGACGGACTAGCAAGTGTAAGAACCTGAAATAAAAATTAAATGCTGAAGCAGTTATTTACACTTCCTGAACCTCAACTGTTACAGTTTATAATTTATTTTCAAAACTATGAGTCAAGTGCTACTAAATAAATACTGTTGAACAGCATCTACTAAGTACCTTCAGAACTACTGCTAACAGTTCTGTATTTACTCATGTATAATGTGCATTCTTATTGTGAAGCCTGTTTTCTGAAGTTTAAACAACATTCTTCACTACAAATAATTTTCTGAAAAGTATAGCAGCATTCTTAATTCTAGGTCCACTAGCACGATATTCACTTATAAGTGCTAACTATTTAATCTACTGTTTTTTGGGGACACATTAATTTATTATTATGATTTCTTTGTCTTCTTGTTGCTGTTTAATGTAGCACAATCCAAAATGATCAATTTCACGAGGCCTGCAATGTTTATGAACACAGGAGACCTGGAACCAACTCGTTTTTATTTTTACAGGTCACATGACAAGATTCAAGATGGCAGGGAATACTTGCTTGATCTCTTCTTATTCAAATCTTTCTAAATTTGTGCAGAAATCCAAAGAATTAATGAGTGGAACTTAACAGAGCCAAAAAAAATTCTTCATGGAAACTTTGTCGCCTTTGAAATACTAAAAAAAAATGCAACAGTTTTTTTATTGTGATCTAGATGGATATGGACTGAAGTGATGCATAGAGCTACTGTAGGCAAATATTGTTTTATCGATTTGTTCTCACTATACAGGGGGTAGATGCAGTATCTACTAAATACTACTACTACTGCTACTACTACCAATAATAATAATAATAATAATAATAATAACAATAATAATAATAGTAATAATAAAATAATCATTGCCTGAGAAGACACACTTTTCCTGCCTATCTAAAGTACAATTTTCAGGAAAGAAACTTTAGAAATATAGGGTTTAGCTTAGCAGTTTACATTTTCAAATGACAGGATAGACACTCCTTTAGATAAACAAGTGGCAGATTTGAGAGAGAAAGTTAAGTCAAGCAATCTTCTTTGAGTGTGTTTGTTTGCACTTCTCCACAAAATTCCTACAGTGTATCTATGGTCCTGCTGTGCTGTATGGGATTATAATAACTTGCTTATGCTAACTCAAAAGATTTAGGAGAGCCTGACTAAAATAGCAGTCTATATCTTTCATTTCTTCCATTATTTACCAAATTAAATGGGAAGTTTGACTAATTTCTGTATAAACTCAAATGTCTGAGTACAATTGTTTATGTATGCAAGAAAAGAGGTTTCTAGAATTGTCTGCAATATCCTGCATACGACCTTTACTCTTCTAATCCAAAGGTCCAGTATAAAAAAATTGACTCATTTGCAAACTAGGTACTAAGCAGTCAACCCAAGTTGAGTTCAAGTACTGATCAAATTTAGAGTTTTGCCTCAATTTTCTCCAGGTATTTCTCTAGTCAAATCAAAAATAATGTTTGTCCATACAGATACACGTATTTCTATAACTCTAAGGTTATTTTTTATGTATGAAATCTCGCTTGCGAGCTGACACTTTTATGCTATCATTTTTTGCTAACTTGATTTTTTCTTTGAACTGTATTCCTACTGAAGTCAATACCTGCCATTGAAGCAGCTAGTTGCCCTCCCCACCTCACCCCCTGCCTAAACAGAGTTTACTAGTTCATCACTAACCAAATATATAAGAAAATTAAGATCATAAAAGGACTTGTCTCACATATATTGCTAAATTTTTGTTAGAACTGTTATTGGTCTTTCCTCTGATATAAAAAAAGTAAAAATAGCAACAGGTCAAGATCATTACAAGTACTGTCAGACTTTGCACTGTGATGTTCTCTTTGGTACTACACAACTGTTAATAGTAAACGCGATCAACACTAAAAATTAGTATCAGCACTAAAAAATAGTATATGAAGCCATTGATAATACTCTATCCTCCACAACAAATGATTTCTTGCTTCTGTTGAGATAAATTATTTTCCAGTTAACTTTTGGTTAACTTAATTAGTTATTTTGTTGATTATAACTATGATTAAATTTTATTATAATACTTAAAGAAATTGACAACAACAAAAATATTTCAAAACCTGAATGTTAACTACCAACAAAATCCAAGGTTTTCCTCCAGTCTTATCCAATACAAGTCTTGTACAATACAACTGTGTAATTACAATATCAACAAATTGATAAGAAAACAATCAGCTCCACAGATCACAGCTGTAGGAAAGAACTTGATGAAACTACAATCTGACATGTTCTGACAGAACAAATATTTGGTGTCAGTAATTTGCATGAAATCTGGGACACATAATTGCATTAAAACTTTGATCGAATTGCCAAAAGTGCCAGAACAATTTTCATGAGGTAAACTACAGTTTTGCATTTCCCTTACAAAAAGTCATCTTTGGATTCTTAAAATTGATGGTCATCAGATTAAGGATGTGTTTGTACAAATCATTGAACTGTGGGTTTACAGCAGGAATTTCTTGCCCAGAACAAGTCAACGACATAAACTTAAAAGCACGAGAAAGACAACCAGTCCCAAGAAGATGATACACAATCACATTTACTATCAGAAAATTCAGGAACCAGAAATAGCCATCCATTTTGAAACAGAAAACTCAAAGGATACAAACTTGGTTTCAAAGAGAAAAAAACTGAAACAAATTACACCGGCACACAATATCTCTGCCACGGCACACATTACAAATTAAACTTGTCATTAGAAACATTTAGTTTCTCTAAACGATCATAACTAACATTAAGGATAGCTATATGAGGCCAATAAACAATTCGATATCCAGCCTACCGAGTTTAGTATCAATTCACAGCAGTATGCTCCGCTCCGAATATGGCCGGCCGTCCCTTCCCCACGACACGCTCCAGAGACGTAATTATTACCAAGAACAGAGATATACATGAATATTTCCTTTCCTTACCTCAACTAACTATAATTTACCGTTCAAAAATCAAGTCCAAGTGCTTTTATAACTGTAGAAAACCGGAAGTTTGGCTGAGTCTGGGTCGAAAGCTAGGACAAGCGACTTTCAACGGCTGGTCAAGACGAAAAAAGCCATTACATCAACCAACTCGATCTAATTTGGCGCATTTATGTAAAACGCTAATTCATAAACAGTGTGTCGGGATGAAACGCGAATATAGCGACAATCTCCGTTCTATGCGACTATCCCTACCCACATAAGGATAAAACGAATGACATTCCGGACATGGAAATGAGAAGATATCATAGCTGCAAATGTTCTCGAATCCATTCACCTTTGTCAGTTCTCCTGATATGATACAGGGATATTCCTTGTGTTAAAAGGTACTGCATGAACATTTGTCTAAAATTTGGTGTGAATTAAATGATAAACAAGAAAAATAACCATCTCCTACACTGTAATCTTCTAAGTCGCTCGCACGAGTTTTAGCGAACACACCCGATTCGTTGCTCTCACTTCTTGTACAAAATAGCAACCCTCCCGATACCAGCCGGGCTGACTCTTTCCTTCCCTTCACATCACAGAATTGCCGTATAGATACGTATAGCTTATGATGAGACAAACTGGGCATTTCATTGACAAAATTTTCGTCTTATCAAAAACAGAAGTATACCTTCGCAAAGTAAATGAAACAGTCCTAAAACATACACAACTTCGCTCTTTCCTCAACGAAATAGATGTTGATGGCTGTTTTGGCAATCGCAAGAACTCGTAGTCTTGACAAGCTACTAGTGGATACAGGTGCTGTTTTGAAATTACATCAGACAACCAACAACATACTCTACGACCACATACAGGAGAATGAAATAATCAGGTTCACTTCTTACGTGGATTGGTTCACAGGCTCTGCACGGGTCCAAAGTGGGGGATGTAAGAGAACGTTACTGAAGCCATTGTCTTGCCCAACGTCATTGCCGCAAGTGCTCCACTATCATCACATCCAGGTGCAATGAAACCAAAATTAGCTCCCACAACACTCTGCCATAAACTTTAGAGCTTCAGTTTTACCTCTTTTTGGGAATAACTTATGGAGAATCTTCATAAAACACAACAAAAACTCACAAAATGCAAATCACTCCCAGAACAAAATGGCGACCATTCCGATCTTACGCCTGCGCGTGACGTTGTGGAACCGAGTCCCATGGGGAAAAAAGTGAGCGTGGGGGAGGGGTCGGTCGTTATTTTGTTGGAAGAGGGACTGCACGACCCACTTGTTCAAGTATTATTTCCGGCCAATTTGTTCGGTGGATATTGTGTCTTGCCGGTGTTTTTCCATGTTGGAATATGAGATCACGCTTGCTGAGTCACGTAATATGTTTCGCACAAGTCAGATAATAGGAGTCGAAATTATTCGTGGTCTTTTACTTTTTAGTTTTTGTGATCGTTTTTTACCCTTGACTTTTCTTTTTATTCCAAGAATCTACGTGTCAACTTTTCGTCATTGATCATCATGTTTAATTTAGTGTACATCTGTGTTTGGCAAGATAAATAGAAACCGAAACAAGCCATGAAAATTCCATTTGATGGACAACAATAATGATACAGAAACTTTACACTTTTTTATTAATGTTAATTTCAATTTTATGCTTTGTTAAAGGTCAATGTATGCATGCTTTTTACTTCCCCTCTTATGTTTTAAGTTGGAAAGTGGTATTTCCTGTCACTCCTTTCTAACTTGAGCAAAGTTTAAGAATCTTCGTTAGCGCTCATAAGCATATACACATCTATATATATACTTTAAAATTGTAAAAAAAATAAGCACGTTAATCAAGGAACAGAGTAGTTATAAGCAACAGCCCGAGGTGTACAACGGTCCACTTACAGTGCTACTTGTCACTCGGGAATGAAGGCAATATCATGTTCTCTCAAAGGAATTAAGGATGAGCAAAATACAAGCCGACAGATTATATTAATTTCAACAAGTACGCGTTATTTTTTTATTCGTCCGCTGACTGATTTAAGAAAATCCTATTTCAAGTTTCCTCAACAGATCTAGAAGAAAACGATTCAGTGTTGAATACATTCTAGTTACCTTTTACTAATATTATCAAATGTGTACTGAGTCTTGCTATTAATAGTCTCAGGCGTGAAATTACCGATTTACTATATTATTTCAGTTGTCAGGGTTCCGGCAGTCATTCAAACATTAACTTACAATGATCTTGTAAAGTTTTTTATTTTGAAACCTATTTTCACTACTCGACTCTGTGTTTGACGTTGACTTCCCAAGTACGTGATCACCTTGCGCGAGTCTTGTTCGAGGCTGTGCATTTCCTTGTCACAAATCTTAAACCGAACTGTCTTTGTCAAGTCCAGAATTAACAAGGCAACAACTGTCAGGGAGCCGCGAGTCCCTTCCTGCTTCCCCTTATGGTTGTAGTTAATCAACCAGTGGCGTAGCCAGGATCTGAAAATTTTGTAGGCCCATGAGCGGCGTAGGCGCGAGCGTTTTTTGAAAATTGCG
>JAOBYE010709371.1:1219-11243 GCA_025403585.1 Parazoanthus swiftii
ATTTGTGGGTTCTTTTATGACCTCCGATAAACGCCGAAAAACTCAGACTAACGGTTTAACGTGAATGTTCACGGACGATGTGGTGAAAGGAGGTTGCAGAAAAAGAAAGCCATATGTTTTTGCGATATTCATTCCTGTACAGTAACAACGTTCTGCGTACTTAGTTTGAGTTTTATAACTTTTCTGGGCATTTTCAAGAGCATTTTTAGGATTTGCGTGCACTACGAATTATGGATAAATGTTCTCAGTCGCCAACTTTATTGGTACTGTCAATTGGTTTCGGCTCCTTTGTATATTTTCGACCATATACCATGATCCCATGCGCAATCTTATCTTTTCGTTGTTCTCCGAGCTGAGCTGGCTGAGAGAGAGGGAGAGAGAGGTAGGGAGAGACAGACAGAGAAAAACAGACAGCGTGAGACAGATAGACGGACAGAGAAGGGGGAGTGAAAATGTAACGAAAATGTAGTTCACTATGCAATTAAAATCATACAAACAAACGCAAAGGATCACGGTAGTTGGAAGTTCTTAGCAAAACAATATCAATGCCAGCATCAATGTCAATTTCAATCTCACTGTCAGTGTCAGTTGCAATGTTAACGTCAATGCCATTACTAACGCTAACGCAAATACCATGCCAACACAAACATCAACACCAACATCAGCATCAACACCAACACCAATATCAACATCAATACTAAAATCAACATCAACACCTGAACCAATACTAACATCAATACCAACACCATTACCCACAGCACCAAAATCAACACCAACATTGGCACCAACACCAACACCGACACCAACACTAATATCAACACCAACACCGGCATCGACACCATCGTTTTTATTTCTCAAATTATTTCTTTTTTCAAACAGGAAAATATCGCAGTGGTGACGAAAATCAAATATCAAGTCCACCGTTTGCCGTTTGTAAAGACATTTCCGAGGCGGTGGAACGCGTTCTTTCTCACGTATGACTATTAGCTCAGAGGTTTTTAATAGTTCCAGTGAAATATCTGGCAATTGGTGACTCTGTTAGGCAGCAAAACTCCCCTGGAGCTCAACTGTGGTCAAATGCCAGGGGCTTATCGCCGTTTGGAATTTGACTCAAGATGTTTGCTAAGAAAAGACAAATCAGTCACTGTTATCAACAGAATTACAGGTCTGGGCATATCAAACCTACAGCGCAAGAAATTTATCTGGTTTTGAAACTTGTTGAACCAGTATGACTCGCCCAAGATCGTGGGCGAAACGTCGCTTTTGCTCAACAAGATTTCTATCTTCAGGTGCAAAATAAAGGAACTCTGTATTGACCAATATAAGTATTGCCTTGACATAGCTGTCTAACCTCTGTTCAGTTTTTCTTGATTCTCTCTTTTTTCCACTTTCTATGATGAGTGCATATGTTCGTGTGAAAGAGTTTGTGTGCGGGGTGGCTTGATCCGACCCAATTTAACTTTAAAATTTAGGTTTATGTAATTAGATAGCCTAGCTCGAAAAACCATTTATGGTTTTTCTAGGCCCTACTTGACCTCAGCTTGTGTTATAATTACTCATTAATATGTATGATAACTTGCACAGTGTATCTCTTGTCGTCTGACCCAATTACAAACCTGTTCCTTAACTTGATTTGTCTTGATTAGTCTTTTGTTTATTTCATGATAGAAATACCTTTTTCCTTTATTTAATCATTCCTTTATACTATATCATATACCGGTATATCATATACCATATGGTATCAAACGATATGAAGTGATGTGGTGTGATGTGATGTAATGTGATGTGATATGTGATGTGATGTGATGTGATGTGGTGTGGTGTGATGTGGTGTGATGTGGTGTGGTGTGGTGTTATGTGATGTGATATGATATGTGATGTGATGTGGTGTGATATGATGTGTTGTGGTGTGATGTGGTGTGGTGTGTGATGTGGTGTGGTGTGATGTGGTGTAATGTGGTGTAATGTGATGTGATGTGCTATGTTGTGATGTGGTGTAATGTGATGTGATGTGATGTGGTGTGCTATGTTGTAATGTGGTGTAATGTGATGTGATGTGGTGTGGTGTGGTGTGGTGTGGTGTGATGTGATATGTGATGTGGTGTGGTGTGATGTGGTGTGGTGTGGTGTTATGTGATGTGATATGATATGTGATGTGATGTGGTGTGATATGATGTGTTGTGGTGTGACGTGGTGTGGTATGTGGTGTGGTGTGGTGTGATGTGATGTGGTGTAATGTGATGTGATGTGATGTGGTGTGCTATGTTGTGATGTGGTGTAATGTGATGTGATGTGATGTGATGTGGTGTGATGTAGTGTGATGTGATGTGGTGTGATTTGGTGTGGTGTGTTGTGATGTGATGTGGTGTGATGTGATGTGATGTGATGTGGTGTGATGTGATGTGGTGTGGCGTGATGTGGTGTGATGTGATGTGGTGAGGTGTGGTGTGATGTGGTGTGATGTGATGTAATATGTTATATGATGTGACATCAGAAGTTATGATATGATATGGCATTAAATGATGTTATAAAAATTTGATATAACATGGTGTTATTTGATGTTACATGATGTGGTGTGATGAGTGTGATGTGATATATGATATGATGTTTTAAGATATCTAATAATCGTAGATAGAAAATCTACAATTAGAGATAGATACAGATAGAGATTTGCTGTCGTTATTTTTCTTGTTCTTCGGTTTCCTCTGCTTGACATCGATCAGAAGAGAGCCTTTCAGGTGTTGCAAGACAAAAACAAGAAGTACCGCCATAGAAAAACAACGATCAAAAGACGAACGAACTAAACAACCATATAATGATTCATATGACCTTCAAAAACATTCAGTAATATCTGAGCTTTCATCATGTTGACGCCAAAGCCATAATGTGTCCCGTCATAGCTGTACGTCTGTTTTGTCATGTTATAAGTATCAAATATTGTTATATTATTTTGTTGGCAGTATTGATATATATCGCGATTATATGCTACAATTCTCTGATTTCCTTGTCTTGCAGCGAATGCTAAAGGTTTTAAAGGGCCCGCAGCGTGAGTTGTTAACCAAATTAACCGGGGCCAACCCCCGCCCTCTTTGGAGACAACTCTAATGATAGGCTCCAAATAATTTTCTATCACTCGTCTCGAATTGAAGTTATCATGTATGCCAATCCCTAGCAGAACGTATGAGAACGGCTTGCTCAATAATCTTTTGATAATGCTGAGCGCTACTGACACGTGATCAACATTGTAGGCTTCTACAAATGACGTGCTGAATCCACGTTTATTCCCCCTGCAAATGTTGTTCCCTTCCATTGTTATGTAAGCATGACACATGGCATCAATAAACTGGCTTTCGCCTTCGCACAGGCGCAGATATTTTGAAGGCGTGCTTTTCTTGAGCGCGCCGTGAGTCGGATCGTTAGTGAGGATGATCTGTAAAGCGGAGAAGAAATGACGAACAAGGGAGTCTCCTATAAAAGTGAGAGACGAAGTAGTCTCCGAGAGCAAGCTACAAGCGAGCGTTTGTGTAAAGTTTCGAATCGCGCACTTTTCGTTTGGAATCCACTGCGCAAGCTCAGCTGATTCGAACACGCGATAATCAATACAGGTTGGACAAGCGCAGTAGTCGGTCCCAGACCCACACAATCCTTTCTGTCCGTGACAACAAGGGGTCTGCGTTCGCGCGTCACATTGTGCTTGAATGTCAAAGGCGATGAGTTCAGATTGATTTTGTGAATATCTTGGGAGTGGAAACTTTGGTCCACAGAACAAGTCTCCATGACTGAGGGACTCCGGCCAACCTTTGCGCATGCGCATCATTTTGTCAATTTCCTTTCGAGTTAATTCATCTTCAGGTGTCACTTGACGCTTTCTTCTCCACGTCCCTCCTCTGCTCATTGTGAGAAGCAGGTTTCTACAGTGCTTTGATTGACCGCGCATGCGTGGTTGAGCAACGTCGGGAAGTCTTAGCTCCATGCGTATTGCAAACATAGTGTAATATATGTACATCACCATGGCAACAATGGCCAACATACTTCCGGTAAGATGAATTAACATTTCGTGATCCTGGTGGGAAAACATGATAAGCTGTAAATTAACAATTTCGTTATTGGAATAACAACCATAATATACAATAATAATAAATATCAATAACAATAATAATAATAATAATAATAATAATAATAATAGTAGTAGTAGTAGTAGTAGTAGTAGTAGTAGTATAGTAATAGTAATAAATATCTAAATAGGATGAATTACACAAGTATAAAGGGACTGTAATGAAAAGGAAAAAATTCAAATTTGAAACTTTGTGTTAGATAAACTTTCAGTAAAGCCCTGAGTCTTCAATGCTGGCCCTGATGTGTTTTAGCTGGAAACGACCCCCGTCTCCGTTAATTACTTATAACCTAGCAAAACAATCAAAGGTCCTAAAGCCTCTTGTTGGATAGTCAGACTGTTATGTATGAAATTCCAAAGAGTTTACATAGACCACCAAAGACCAGAGGGCAAGGAAGGACGAGGAGCTGAGATCTTTTGGTGTGACGTCACTGTTCACAAGCATTCAGATGGAATTTAGAGTCAAAAGGTGAGTAAAACGACCATTCTTCGCGCTACTTTGCGTTTACTTATTGACAAATACGTGGGTACACTTCTGTCAAGTGTTCTTGTGAACTAAGCCTTGTTTCAAACAGTATAAAAAGGTTGTAAATTTCTAACAAAGCGAGCAATCGCACGAATTAGCCAAACACTCGAGCTAGCAAGCTCACCACATATCGACCAGCGAGCCAAACTAGAAAATAATTCATATCAGTTCACGATTGAGTACACGAAGAAAAAAAATGTCGCTATCATGGCTGTTACGAAAACTAAGACCTAAGACTGAAAATCAAGACCAAAAACTAAGACCCCATCTTTGCTTTTTGCGGCGGGGTCTTAGTTTTCGTTTTTAACTAAGACTTCGGCTCACACAGTTTTCTAAACTTTGTTTGCTTTGATGTCCAGTTGTCATTTTATTTGGGAGGTTTCGGCCCATGAAGCAGAAGGATACAGGCTGTCAGTCTTATTTTGAATGTGCTGGTCTTCTCATTCTGATTTGGACGAGATCGAAAGAGAGCAGAAGTGCATTCATCCTATCGAGACAGCAGACTTTTGTACTGTACTGTAACGGGAGCTCTCTGTGTATTTAAATCCGTTCTTAACTTTTCGGCCATAGCCCAAAGCGATAAATGAAGACGATAGCGTATGACACATGCTCTTCGGGCAAGTATCAGCAAAAATATCAGAAAAACAGAACACAATACAGCTTCTCTTTCCATGTTTATATTTTCAAACGCCAACAAGAAATACGTGTTTGTTATTGTTTCATCCAGCGGTATGCGAAAAAATATCAGAAACATACAACTCATTTTTTATCAGCTTTTGGAAATAAGGCGGAAAAGAAGTTGTCCAATTTTTGTCTTTCTTCTGAGCAGGTTAGAAATTTCTCGAATTCAGAAGGGGATGCCACAGTTTCAGCTCGGCCCTCGGGAATCGAGTGGTTCTTTATACGGTCTGTTAAACGTGTTTAGTTTTGGTTGTGGCAAGGATGTACCTTAATGATTTAAGGGCAGCAGTGAAATAATACACAAAAGGTAGAAAATCAAGTGGTATTATAACCTGATTTTACTTTATTATATATTTATTATATAGACATGACTCGTAAAGCTTATATACAAAACTACATCCGGAACCCGATTAGTAATTTTCCTCATTGTCACATTTTCGAAGAACTTTGTTAAAACTTGATCGACAGTTTCCTGAACCTTTCTTAATGCTAGAAATGGAAAGAGTAAGTCGAAGCGGGTATATAAGAGCGAAAATTTGGGGATTTTATCAAAACATGCGACATTATCGAAATTTTTAACTTACAAAATTGCAAAGAATACATAGTTATGCAATGCTTTCTAGTGGAATACCGTGGAATATGCCACGCGTTTTAGGCTAGTGTGAGTACGAAGAAAATGCAGGTGACAGCTGCAGGTGGCATATTCCACGATATCCCGCGGCAAAGGACCGCATAACTAATTTATCCCATACCAAGAGAATATATTCTCTTGCCCATACCTAAATCCTCGGAACAACTACGTAAATCTACGGAAGAGCTAAATCTTAAAGTTACCAACTTCAAGTTTTCCAATATTATAAAAATTGTAATAAAGGTCTATAGAGATCTATCAAATTTGTTATACGTAGACCGAGTTGTTAGTCTGGGCCTATGCAATTACTTTTTTTTGTTGTGGAACGCATTTCTCAAACAAAAAGGGATCGGTTGATAAAACAAACAAGAATAAAAGAAAATGGGCCAGTGCAAATCTTTACAAAAAGTTTTTTGTTGTTGTTGTACGTTGTTTCCTGGTAACAAAACACTGACAGTAAATGTAAGTGGAAAATCGGCTGTCAGTTTTGCGATAAATTTTGTGCAAATTGAACCATTCTTGCATACTGCGTTTTTCATTCGCTTTCCCCAACCCTTTTTTGTAATAACCTTTTTGTGAGAGTTACAAAAATTGTTATTCCGGCCTGTCCAATTCATTTTTTATTTGGAACAGATTCTTGAACAGCCAAAACTATTATCACTGAAACGGTGACGCTTTGTCTAGCATATCAATAACTAATTCTTTATTTTTGGCGAATAAAGAAAACACGCTTGCATGGTAGTTAAAGCAACAATCCATTGTACACAATAAAAATAAAAGCGTACGAAAAAACAGAATTTTGAAAAGAACTGGTTCAGTTGTTGATTAAATGTATTTGTTCAATCTAACTCTGAATTGTCATCTCTGTTTGTAGCTTTTCCATAGAACAACAGCTAACTGAGAGACGATGCGTTTCAAACTATGCTTTGAATTTCGATCTGCTAATGGAGTGTTAATACATGTAGATTGGAATAGTGTACCATTTAATTGTCTTTGCCGGTGTCCAAATGTGTTACGTGCAAAAATAACATGTGAAAACATAAAAAATCGGCCAATCGTGTAAACTTTAACAGACCGAAATATCATGGTCAATACACAGAATCTTATTGAAGTCTTATCGAATTCTAACCATCAGAGGACGTGTTAAGACCGTTCTTTAAAGGGCAAACTATATTTACTTTCTCCCTACATTTTCTTCAGTGTACCCTGTAAGTTATTGTATGTGTTTGCAGGATCGCAAATGCATTACTTTTTCTCTTTGTTCAAATCAATCACGCTTATTGTAAGAACCAGTAGATTTTGGTTGAACATTATTCTTAATTTTTACAAAACTTTAAGCCTCGAATTCTTAAATTGTTCTGGTGTCTACGAATAATTGAACTTATATATCTTCAGAGCTTGGAGGTTCTCAATTTAATAAATATCACTAGACTGCTTAGCTAATTTTGCCAACAGTGGTAGAAAGACACTGAAAGCCTGGCTGGTCACGTCCGCCCAAGTGTGATATCTCGTTACACTTCGGTCGCTCTGTTTTCCTGCCCTGCGAAAGCCGTGAATGCGCTGGTTTCCGGAATCGATGAGTTGTGCAACTAAGCTGTGTCAAGAACTTTAGTGAATAGTTGTGTTCGCGGTTAAATCCGAGCCGTGGTTGTTTTTAAACTGGCGTTCTTTTTCTGGGCAAATTTGAGCCTCGTTGTTCTCATAAAAAAGGTTCTTATATAAAAAGGGGTTAAGGAAATCGAAAGAAAAGCTCAATATGCATGAATGGTTCATTTGGCACAAACAGGTGGCGTTCGGTGAGGAAAACAGGTTTCCTGCCAGGATACCTGACAGCAGAACAATATTGGGAAGTGTTTCCTCCATAATTTTCAAAATATTGAAAAACACTGACCGCGTACATCGTAAACAACCAGAGCCAAACAGTAATTTTTCAATACAAATCAAGAATAAATACCAACAACCTTTAATATTCTGAACTTAATACTCCATTTCTCTGCCTTGTCTGACAAGAATCTCAACATATATTTTAGCTGGCCAGTTAACTTAACTGTAAATTATGCTCCGGCTTTCAAATGATCTAATCTGTGTACCACTTCATTTCAACTCGTTAATCATCTCTTAAACCCTGGTGGAAATGTTAGTGTAGTATCGATTCAAATACACATCAAAGGTAAACCAGTACCTCCCCTACTCACCTGTCTCACAGCACGGCTTCTCCCGGCTGACCATTGAAATAATGGCAAAGGTTAGAAACACCGCTTGATTTCGACAGGTTTTTCCATGACCTTCTACTTGTAAAACTTAAGCCCGATCGGGTGGTCAGCGGAGGAGCTGACCAATCGCATGCACGCGATACACCGCACAATATATACTTGCTTAGAAACTGTCAGGAAATCCTTTAAATCCAATATTAATGAAATAAAGAAACAAATAGTGTTTTGGTACTCACTTCGATGTGTTAGCAGAGAGTCTGGATGGGGGAACCTGAATATCAGTTATCAGCTAAACTTTCGCCTATATAAATATCAGTTAAAATCCGCGATTATCAGTTGAAATCCGCGATTATCAGTTAACGTAAAAGTATTCGTGTAATCAAGTGCCCCGTATGATGCCAGACGTCCATAAAATGGTGCAAAAATCGACTAGTATTTTGCATACCATTCCATATGTCATATCTTACATTATTCGATGATAATTATATAAATTGCAAAACTTAAAGCATTTACTCTGCCATGCTCAACTGACATCACACTGTTTTTCAATTTTGTTTGATTTTTTTTTTCGAGCTTTTGAATTATAACAACAAAGTTCCAAATGCCTTTCGTTGAAGATTTACAAATACCTACCATCAGTTGAAAACCAAATTATTAATTATCGGCAAAAAAAATGTCTAAGTATCACTTGTCAGTTAAAAATTTTGGGCGAATGTCAGCTGTCAATTTACCGTATCCAGACCCTCTTGGCATTATGAACACTGGAATAATTGAACCTGCTCACGGCTTTTTATAAGAATATTGACTTCTTGGGGTGAAGCTAAACGTTGTTGTTGTCTGTTTCATTCAGTTTTTTTTTTATATGACACATCTCAGGTTATTCTAGCCGGCTATAAAAAGCATTACAATAATATCCTATCCATATTGCCCCCGTGCAACTGAAACTTTCCTTAGATTAAAATTTGCATCCATAAAAGAGTCCATCGTAAGCTATCAAAAATACTTGTTAATTTTAGATTACAGCAAATTATTTTAGTCTTTAAAGTGACTTGATAACCAAAGGACTACCATTTAAAACAACTTTTTTAAATTTGGCTTACAGAAAAATGTATTTTGAACGTATGCCGATGATTTGTATCGACTTCCTTAGGGGCGCGTCACATATCGATTTTCCCACGAGAAACGTCAGGGCGACGTTTGGAGGTGGGGGGGTTTGGAGTTGTGACGTTTCTGTAAACATCGATAATTAGGCCAGATAAAAAAAAAGAATTGTTTAGCGTCCAACCATCTCAATTTTTCCAGGTCGGGAGGGCGGTTTTTGTTTTATTTTTTATTTTAGCAATGAGGCATATTTGGTCATAACTAGGCAGTGGGGGACCAGTTTGCACCTTGTACTATGTGATTACAAAACAACAGTCCCATATGTTTCTGTGAATTCAACAACAACAATAAGGAAAAAAATATTTGAATGGCTCGATTCCGGTAAAGAAATATGCAAAAACGGCCAAAAGCAGCCTGACAGTGATAGACCGCAAAATCATAAAACACGTTTGACTGTGTTCCACACTACGATAAATGTTGTAGTAATTTGTTTGAACTTAGGATACAGCGCTACTCATCTCCCACCAGAGGACTGACCGTATCTCGCCAACTACTGCAGTCTGACCTACTGTCTTACTGCTTCCCATAAACTGTTCTATGCTTTAGTTCTGATAGTTCTTGTTTCCCCGACTCAATAGAAACTTCGAACTGAGTCCTATTTCAGACCGCGACGCGGTCGTCGAAGTGTTTTTACACCATCCCATTGAATGGTGAGCACGAATAAATCAGTTGTGACCGAAGATTTTTTTTGAAAAGGA
>JAOBYE010709382.1:0-11242 GCA_025403585.1 Parazoanthus swiftii
TGTCAATTCAACTATTTGAAAACGTTTCTCGAACAGCTCATCCAGCCTCACGACTAGACGCCATTTTGAAAAAGGAACACTGTGACGTAATTTTGACGAACCAATCAGCGGTTTTTAAGCCCTGTCCGATACTGGTCTATTACCAAGTTTTATTTTGTATTTATGCTACAATGATGTAATTCTTTTTTTGTAACATATCTCGTGAATAAAAAAGTAAGCATTAAAGAAATACAAAGCTGAAACATTCCCTTTACTAAGGCTATGTCGTCGCCCAGTTTGTAGTCTTGAATGTATGGCGATTTTAGTGAGCAAGGGTTGTTCTAGTTCTGAGCTGGAAACATTTAGAAAATGGACAGCTTCCGGTTTGAGATGGAAATATTCAGAAGATGGACAGCTTTCATGTTTGTATTCTAGCTACTCTGAAAGTGACTTGACTTTGAAAGTGTTTTTTTTTCTTCATTACCATTATCTATGTGTTTTTGTTGAATGAAAACGAATACAATTTCCTTGAGTCAATAATTATCTTTGAATAATTTATCTTTGAAGTAGATTTCCTTGAAGTTGAACAAATGAGTGTGATTATAACTATTTTTTTAAATAATGCAACAAATGTCCTATCAGATAAGGTTAATCCCAACAATAAATCAAATAATTGTATCAGTTGTGTACTATAGCAGGGAAAGGAAGCAAAGAAACTGAGAAGTTCATACACTAATAAATCTTTCTTTGTTTAGTTTGTTCTGTTTTTTTCGTAAACATTTTTGTTGGTTTAAAATCCACCGACACAGTCACAATGCAAGGAAGTGTCAAAAGGCTTACCAAATTGGCGATGAACTGTAACAAGCTTATATCACCGTTTCTTTGTCATTTTTCTTAATAGGCGTTGTTTTAGATTCTTTTGCTTGTGCTTACGAAATGTAAACTAGGTTTAAAAAAAAGAACCGCAAGCGTCGAAACTTGTTGAGGCTGTGTAAGCGATCTCTTTTAACTTGGTCCCTTTCTATTTTCTTTTTTCACCGGAAATTTTTTTCAATATTTCCTTATGGAAACTAGCAAATTCTTTATTTACACTTTTCGGTTTCGTTTAAGCACTGCTGGTACTTTCAAACAGTTGAAATGCAGATCAGTGAAAGTGGTTTTCAGTCGGAGATAAACCGCGCTTCGGGTAGTTCATCTTCAGAAGCGACCTATGTGGGATGTTTTCGCTTACCTTTATACAAGTGTTTTAGCCTCACTACAATTTTACAATTCTGTTATTGTTTATTTCTTTTGCAGATTTGCTTCCTTCGAACAACAACCGTTTTACTTAAGGTTTTAGAAGACTTGTAACTAGCGATTCCGTATGGTATATGTGTCACTCAGCAAATAGTGTTGAAGTACAATTATTTAATAGATAAAGTCAACGTAACATTCTCTTTATTAAAATAATCTCTGGTTTTCCTTCCCAAGCATATATTAGAGTCAGTAAAAGAGTAATCTTCATCAGGAGCAATTAATACCGCTCCTTGCTGGAATAGTGAAATCACTTTTCGAACGCGTGTTTCTGTCTTATCACCCCCATCATCAGTGTTCTTGGATAGCACCGTTTTCCCTAGTTTTCACAGCCTGGAAAATCACAACGTAAAACCTCATCAACATAGACAAAATAGATCGGATGTACTGTATCAACGACATGTTACTTTTCGTGAATTTTAGGGATAATACAAAGTAATTTTGATCTTTTGATGTTGCTTTGAGCGAGGAACTTTTTTTAGAAAAAGTCAATACTGATCTTGTTGGTGACAAGAAACAATGCCATCTGATTATTAATAAAGAAAGACCTTAGTTAATTAGTTTGCTTCAGCATATCATTACTGTGATACTGGTGCTAGTGTATCAAAGGTTTTCTCGCCAACTGAAACAGCCAAATACTGAAGTCAACTTGAGTAATAATGGAAACGAAAAACGCGTCCTCTTCCGATCACGAACCTTTTGACGGAAGCAAGAAGAAAAATAACGAAGATGCTTATGTTAGGAACGAAGATAGGCCGTGTGACACAACGGATTTAAACAACAGAACTCCTGAAGAAAACCCGTTTGAGCCAACTGAAACTATAAACGATCTAACAAAAGTCCAATTCCGACTGCATCTACTCATTTTGGAACAATGGACAACATTTCGATTGGGTTTTCCAAAGTGCAAAATGAATCCTAAAACTCGTGGTGTAGCAAATCTTATAAAAGAATTCCAGGGTGCATGCATGGGTTGGGCGGGGCGAGTAGAAGAGACCAGACTTATATGGAACTATTGACAATAAACCGCAGGAAGGGCTCCAACCGTCACATGGTGCTCGCGAAAGCAATTATCAGTCGTTAGTTGAGAGGTACGATAACACTGATTAAGCAGGGAAATGCAAAAAAAATTACTGAGTGTGCAACGGAATTGAATTGCTTAACGACAGGGTTCCGTTGTCTTTGCTTTTCACCTAGCGCTCGCGCTTACAGCTTATGTTACAAATGCGAACTGGTGCTAAAAATGTAGAGTCTGCACATGTACGACATGCGTTTTGCCATTATCTTCGCGTTTTTTAACCAAGAACATATGCAGAGTATTGAACAGAACGAAAAATTTGAATCTTATTTTTCTGGGAACGCACATTTCAAAACTTATGCGGTCTGTTTAGTGGTTGTATATTTCTATTCAGCGCGCTAGTTTAAACAAGGAATCTGACAGCAGGTTTTGCTTTCCTATAGCAATTTTAAAGCTTTCTATTTGCACTATTGTCTGAAACTGTTCGTTTAAGCATTGTATTCGCTGCTAGTACCCTAAGCTGAGGGTTGAGAATGCTTATCAGTTGGAGACGCATCACGCTCCGGGTATTTCATATTAAGAAGCGACCAACACAGGATGCTTTCGCTCACCGCAATACAAGTGTTAGGGCATTTTTTACCCTTTATACTCACTTCATTATCAGCAGAAGGTTTGTAAAAAATCTTAAGTTGGTATGTTCGTATGTCATATCTCCGATCGAGCAGTCAAACAACCCGTCTATTCTAGCTAAGTATGATTAAATTAAAGATTAGAATACTTCATTTTGTTCAACAATTGATTTTAAAAAATTGAAAACATTTATTGCTAACGGTTCACTTCAAATTACCTTTTATCATCGGTTTTTTGTTTTAAATGCATTATTTGCTTTGCCTGGAAGTTAGCGCAACTGTTTCATGTGTATTGACAAACCATAAATCAATTTGCCTATTACAACTAGAGATGGAAATGTTGAGGCTAGGAAATAGGCTATCTCTGTAGCCCTAAATCAATTCAGTTTTCAGTAATATATGTACAAATGCACAAGACAATCATTTTGATACAGTTTTTTTGTTGCTTTAGTCTTGTCGATGCTTTTCTTAAAATATTTAGGTAAGAGGTATGCAACAAGGTGTGACAAATACTTTTATGTATAGGACAATGACAGATTTTTTTTCAAGTTTATTTATGTTTTTTGTATTAAGTCAAACTATTTTTTTGTGATTCCACTTCCTTTCTAACAACCTCCTTCCCCTCAGCACTTAGCTGTAACAAACATAAATTTCTTTGTTTCTTTCTGATCTAAAATGAAGGAGGTAAGCCATGTGGAAGAATGAAGTTCTAGATGATTTAGTTCAACGGGTATTGTGGTCAGTTCTAATCTATATAACGCACGCGTGGTAGCGTAGCGTTTACTTGACAACATTGCAAATGAAGAAATTGTTTTTCTTTAACAAACGCTTTTCTTCTGCTTGCTTTAGTTAAAAAAGATGAAAATGAACTATTTTTTTGTGATTCCACTTCCTTTCTAACAACCTCCTTCCCCTCAGCACTTAGCTGTAACAAACATAAATTTCTTTGTTTCTTTCTGATCTAAAATGAAGGAGGTAAGCCATGTGGAAGAATGAAACTTCTAGATGATTTAGTTCAAAGCGACATTTTTGCACAATTATACATATTTGACTTTAGAAAGTAGCTAAAAGCAAGGAACTGGTACTTCAGAGGAAAAAAGAGCGACTTTAGAAAAACTAAATACATGTATCTCTTAAACAAATTCACATAGTCTATGAATACTACATTCAATTCGCTGCAAACAATAACAAAGGCTTTCTCTAATTAGAAATGACTGTATACATAGTTTTACTTCGCCTATTTTACAAGCGAAATAGATATCCTCCGCTTCCTTTTGTTGAGTTATAAAAGCACTAAGTATTTTGTTAGTTCAGTTGAGAAGTGTGGAGGTGCGTTTAGCTGCGCCTCGTACCACCCCAAAACTTCTCTCGTATGCTTACCAATTACCTCATGCTACCGGAGATAACTCAACACAGCAAGCTGATGAGCCTTACTTTCCAAGAAAACTCTTGGGGGAAACAGTACCAGTCCCTCTTTATTTCCAGAGCTGTCAATTAGAGTATTGCGGGAATAGGGTACCAATAAAATGTTATTTTTCAACAATGTATGATCTAAGGTTAATGGGATCCATACATTAAGGTGCATGTTGTTGTGTGATATTGCATACCCCAGTGTTGATTTTGTAAATATTTTTAATAAGTTATTGAAATACATTTGAGAAATCTTGAGACTATATTATCAGCGACATAATTATCTGTCATGACTCCGACATAGACCGCTCTATCGAAGCCTGGTTCTCACTTGTGAGATAAACACAGGCAAAAGCCTAAGATTTTTAAGTAAGAAATAAAAAAAGGGGATTCCCGACGAAATGGAATCGACATAATCACACTAGTGCTTTCTGGCTATTGAAATTTCTATCAATATCATTCATTCTTTCAGTCCAGAGTTGATAAACAGGCAAAAACATAATCAATAGAAACTAAAGTATCAGAGGAAATGCAAAGAAATACCAAGTGTGCAACGAAATGGAGTTCATTTGTCTTTTACTTAAGTCTAGTATCCATATATGGTCGCTGACGATTGCCGGATCGCTGCTCACGATCGCTATTAGTTCCTAACACGCGTTGCCATAAATCGAGGAGGATTACGCTCTAGTGAGCTTCAGAACAGTCCACGGCTCTTTTATGAGCCAACGGGTATTGTGGTCAGTTCTAATCTATATAACGCACGCGTGGTAGCGAAGCGTTTACTTGACAACATTGCAAATGAAGAAATTGTTTTTCTTTAACAAACGCTTTTCTTCTGCTTGCTTTAGTTAAAAAAGATGAAAAATGAAACGAAAAAGAACTCAACGCTTTTTTTCAAGAATAACCATTTTTCTTATATTTGTCTTTGAACTCTTTGCTGTATCTGTTACACTTAGGCATGCATACTTTCGAGTTTATTTCATTGAGGTTGCAGCATCAGGACTTTGAGCCATTCCTGAAGAATACTTAAGTTCAAGAGTCATATAACAATGTTTTGACATTGAATAGAACAAAATATGTAGTAGATGCGTTGTAGAATGGATTTCGATCGCTCGATCGCTAAAATCTGTTTCCATATCTGCCGACTGGAGGTGTGACAATAGGACTCTGGGTCCCTTAAGATGTAAATGTAAACTGGGCCTAAAAAATATAGCGACTGCAAATGAATTGGTGCCTTTCTTTGCTATTATCTTCACGTTTTAAACCAAGAACATAAGCAGAGTGCCTAACAGAACAAAAATTTAATCTTATTTCTCTGGGAGTGGACATTTCAAAACTTGTGCAGCCTGTTTAAAGATTGTGTTTAGCTTGATCATTATGTCTTGAAGCAGCGGAGCCGAGTAACCACGACGAAGTTTATTCTTATTCAGCGCGCTAGCTTTAACAAGAAGTGTGACAGCAGGTTTTACTTTCTCATAGCAATTTCAAAGCTTTCTATTTGCACTCTTGTCTTATACGGTTCGTTTAAGCATGATATCCGCTGCTAGTACCCTGAGCTGAGGGTTGAAGTTGCTTATCAGTTGGGGACGTATCACGCTCCGGGTATTTCATGTGAAATTTAAGAAGCGACCGACACAGGATGCTTTCGCTCACCGCAATACAAGTGTTAGGGCATTTTTACCCTTTATACTCACTTCATTATCAGCAAAAGGTTTGTAAAAATCTTCAGAGTTGGTTTGTACGTATTCCTTATCTCCGATCGAACAGTCAAACAACCCCGTCCATTCTAGCTAGGAATGATTGAAATTCAAGATTAGTTCATTTTGTTCAACAAATGAATTAAAAAATTTGAAAACATCAATTGCTAAGGTCCATTTCGAATTACCTTTTATCACCAGTTGTTTAATTTTTAAACGTGTTGTTTGCTTTGCCTGGAAGTGTTAGTTTCAAACATATCGTGTCCTCTCCGGTGTAGCATGTATTTGACCCTCGTACCTAGGGCGTCCGAGTGATTTGCAGCAACTTGTTCCATGTATAAAAATCGTCGATTTCCAGGATCAAAACTGACCTCTTTAATCGTTTTTTCCCTTAAATGTGGTGGTTATTTTCAAATTAATTGCAGAAATGAATGCTTCAGGCATCGCTTTCGGAGCTGCGTGGGTCAAAATAATTGTGGAAGCTTGTTTCATTTGAAAATTTGAGTCGTTTGCGAAGGGAGTGTTTACATTTGAAGTGTCTTCGTTCCCTTCCTTTCCACAATATACAGTACACTTCACTACAGTGCACAAGAAATGATAACTATAAAACACCCTCAAAACACCATAGCCAGACAGAGGCTTTGTGCCTGACCATCGTGCACGACCGTTGATAGAGCATTGTTTGCGGCGTGAAAGAACCAATGAGAATGACTGCCTCGTTCCCACGAAGTTTGACTTCAACGGCCGTGTGCGATGGTAAAGTTGAAGTCATCACAGAATGGAGACATTTCGCTGAAAATGTAAGTATTAATGGACCAAACTGCCTTGAGCCAGTCGTGGAAGACGTGTGCACTGTACTGTGTACTGTACCTTACTGCCTTCATTATTTTCAGTTCGTTTAAGTGGCATCGGAGCACCAAGAGGCGGTTTTGTGGAGGTATACTACAACGGAACATGGGGCACAGTGTGTGACGATTCATGGGACATCAAAGACGCTAATGTTGTGTGTCTTATGATGGGATATAACCATGCAATTCAAGCCAGCTGTTGCGGTAATCTTGGTCAAGGGACAGGGAAGATATGGCTGGATGACGTAGTTTGTACTGGAAAAGAGGAAAGTCTCTTCAGCTGCTCGCACAATGGATGGGGTGTTGAGAACTGTGGACACTCTGAAGATGCCGGTGTTGTTTGCTCCAATTCGAAGGGTAACTAATGAACAATATTGAAAAGGGTTTAATAAGAGCTAAAGTAATGTTTTTTATTCCTAATGCTTCTTAACGATACAAAATTATTTCGTTTCTTGACAATTGTTGCGGCCCTTGCTGGGAAAAACTCGTATTCCCCTTGTGAGAAAATTCACAATTACCTTGTGCTTAACAAAATTCAGATAATTATAAATTTGGACATTAGTGTGTTCGATATTGGTTTGATAATTGAACTTAAAAATACAACCTAATGGTGGGTTTCTGGTAATTTGGTTGGTTTAGTAATGATATTTACCAGTTCGAACTTATCTGGAAAACAGGGGTGGAAAGTCTTCTGCGGAAGGTTTCGTAGAGCTGTACTATAACAACACGTGGAGAACTGTGTGCGGCACTTATTTCCACTGGACCCGTAATAAGAACGGTGGAGTTACTTGTCGTTCGTTGGGTTTTGCACAGTCTCTTCACATAGTTCACCGCGCACAATTATATTATGGAAAGAAGTCAGAGCATAGGTGGTTTGACAAAATTCAGTGTCGAGGAGACGAGACGAATCTTGCGAACTGCAGGTGGAACGGTGTAGTCCGTTTAAGAAGTTGCAGCTACATTGGGTTGTTATGTTCAAACTTATCAGGTAAACCAATTTTGTCATCATTCTGAAATGTCAGTTTTCTCGTATCAAATGCTCATTACTTTTGCTATTACATTTTGTTGTTTCCTAGTAAGATTAGTGGGTGGAAAATCGTCCTTGGAAGGCCGCGTAGAAATCCACCACAAAGGAATCTGGCGCTCAATGTGTAATAAGCAATGGACCATGAATGAAGCCAAAGTTGTGTGTCGGATGCTGGGATACCCGGACGCACTTCATGCGTCTTTCGACACAAGATATGGACGGCCAAGTGGAAGTATCTGGCTGGATAACGTAACGTGCACTGGGAGGGAAAATAGTCTGAATGAGTGCCAGAACAAGGGTTGGGGAAATCACCCTTGTGGTTATGGTAGAATATCTGGCGTATTCTGTTCAGGTACGTGTTACAACAAACATATAACGCTCTTCTCAGTAGCGTTTCTTGTGAATCAAATGCATCATCACTAGAAAGTGGAACAAAGTTTCCGTATTCACAAATGTGGTAGAGTGATAGTGGTACCGAACTCGTAAGCATTAAGGTATTTCGCAGGTGGAAGACGAAATTTGTTGACAAATATTAGCAAAAATTTTGAAGGGGATTACATTCGGGCAAGGCCTACATTTGAGGATTAACAGGGTGTCTAAATCTCTCTTCTAAGTTTATTTGAAAATCATTTGTGTTATTAATGACTATGTAGTTTTCAGTGATGCTTCTAGGATAATTTCTAGTTGATATTTTGTCTCTGTGTCAACAGTAATCAAATGCGTTTAACTACTAAAAAATCACTATACTCTTCAATACATAGAAATAAACAATAATCATAATAATAACTATGCATTTATATAGCACAAATACAGTAAGCTCTAAGGGACTTGTCTTTCTTAGCTGGAGGGAGGGGGGAGGCTACCATTTTTTTAACAGGGCTCCCAAAAATCACCGACCCTCCCATTGAACACTAACAAAAATCATTGTGACCCTCCCCCAGCCATAGGATAAGAAATTGTGACCCTCCTCACTTCTATTTCTATTTTTTAAAACACTATTGCCCTGAACAAGTACTTGCCCAGTCAGATAGACTTCTGTATGACTAATTGCAGCAATCAGTCATTCAAATGCAGTCGCTCTTAAATACATTTTTACTTACTTATGTCACAGTTGAAAGGTAGTAAAACTTCTGCTTTTACCTAATCAATATGACCTCATACCAGGATTACATACAAAAAAATCGAATTCTTAGAAACATTGAACTGGCTCTTACCTTTTAATCAGTTTCTTTGACACTCTTTACCATTTTCATATAATGGCTATTGATGAAAGGAGCAACATTTCCAAGTTCGGTAGTTCTGTCCAGATCTAGTCATTTGAAGAAGTTCTCTAACATCAACACCCGTCACCCCCTGGCTCTTAATTTTGTCTATCCCTTCTGGCTCATCATCTACATCCGCATGTTTAGTTCATATTAAAGTTGTAAGCCAATTTGAAATGTGCGTCTCGAGTTGGATTTAAAAACCGACAAGCTTTTCAATTGAACGTATATGTGCTGGCAACCCATTCCAAAGACACGGCGCCGGAACAGAAACCGATTTAAATATGATTGCAACTGTGGAGGAACTTAGTGTTAAGGATAGTTTATAAATTTCTAAAAGATCTAATTTAATAAAGTTTATCTAAATAATAAAATATTCTTAAGTCTCGGTTAGGTTGATGAATGGTAGCACCAAAGCAGAAGGCCGTGTGGAGTTGTACTACAGTGGAGTCTGGGGCACAGTGTGTGACACCAACTGGGATGCAAGAGACGCTGATGTGGTGTGTCGCATGTTGGGATACAATCGCGTTCCTCAAGCTACTCGCGGTAGCAGGTTTGGACAGGCAAGGGAATTGGCTTTGCTAAACAATGTACAGTGTAAAGGAATTGAGAAAACCGTAGTCACTTGCAGCCACAGTGATTGGGAACAAAGTTCTAGTCAGTGTTCTAACAAGCAAAATGCTGGAGTGATTTGTGATACTTCTTCAGGTGGGCTCAATTTATACCTGTTTTACCACAGTGTTAAGCTGCGTTCAAGCAACTGGATATCGCAATCTTGATATTTTGCAGGTGCCTGTTTTTCCAAGTTATATGTAGTGCAGTAATATGGTGAAATAATTGTACAGATCGTGTTAAAAGCACCAAACTTGGTCAGCGTTTGATTCTATAAAATTCTTAATTTAAATATGATATTATAAATCATAAAATAGTTTTGGCGTGATAAACATAATAACACTAAACATATAGAGTCAAAACCTGCGGTCAGTTGAAGCGGCGTTGCATTCAAAAGCACATGTGGGCCGTTACCTGGACTCAGCTTCAGACTCTTGGATTAAGATTTCTTCCCCGGAGTAAAATCTAGACGTCTTGCTTGTCTATCGGTCAACTTTTGATGGTCTGAAAGACACTGTTATTTAGTTTTTTGTGCTTATAGCCAACGCTCATTCATTGTCGTTTGATAGCCGATTGCCCTTCTCTTCACAGTGGAGTAATGTCGCCAAATACGTATGCTGAATGACAGAAGAGCATTTCCTAAATAATTATGTTGTTAGCAGAGGGATCATTGTCACGTCACCGGCGCAGGGATAAAATAAGTTTGACTGAACTAATAAATATTTGATAACAACGTTGCGCGAGTAACGAGACTGTTACGTCCGGTAACAACGAATCGGTCTTGAATGTAATGCAGTCGTGGACAAAACCTCTGAAACATGTGTTTAAAAAAATTGAGTTCGAGACTTTTTCTACACCCCTTTTCCTTTGACCAATGAAGACATGATAAAAACACCAGACTCAATACTGTAACAGAGAGGAGGGTGTATTTCTAACAGCACGCCTATTTCGCGTTTTGGGATGTATTTGTCTTGTTCATCGAACACATGAAAAAGCTATTGCAGATCTAGGGTAGGGAGCTTAAACTTTGCCGCTAACACGGTGTCACTTTTTCTTAACTTAGGGAAACATTCACCAGAGCCTTTATATGGTGACAATTATATGTTGTTATGGCAACATACATAGGTAAAAGGGTAAAATATAACACATATAAAAAGGTGAATTGCATGCAATTATGGTGACATGTGTGCATTCTAATCGCTACTACTACTCAATATGATGCGATACATGGTCTATGAAATGGCGACACACTGTTCATTGCTGGTGTTAAAATGACAGGTTTACTAAGCCGTAAAGTATTGGTATTTAAGAGTGAGTCTCCCTAAAAACCGACCAGTCACTTTCGCGTCAAAAATCGATTTTGCTCATATTCTCGGCACTGATAGACTTCACAGAGGTAAGTTCCAAAACGCTTTTAGTTTTGTTCAAAAGTCTCAATTGACTTCGTTTTTGGCCGTCAAAGTTTTG
>JAOBYE010709393.1:0-11242 GCA_025403585.1 Parazoanthus swiftii
TCGACACCGTGACGAGGCTTGGAGGGCAATAACAAAGGATTTGTTCCACATGGCTAATTCGTGAGATAAGTCTATTCAGCTAAAATGTTCCAACAAACAAAAAATACCGGTAACCAATATTTTTAAACTCGAGTATAGTGAAGGACGACACAAATGGAAATGGACTACAAGCTACTAAATCTGAAATGATCAGGCTAGACGGAAATTATCTTTATTGTAATGTGGTCTGGTTTTTCGCTCTTCGCTGCGCTCCGAGGGTCAGGGCCCTACGGTGCGCAGCGAAGAGCGAAGGAAAAAATCAGCCGGAACTGGACCATCTTTATTGCTAATCGGGCAAACTATTTTTTCTCTTGAAGAGTCTCTCCTTTTTTGTTTCTAAGAGTTTTCTTCCAAACCAAAGTGATATTAAAAAACCTATATAATGCCAAGCATCTTCAATTATTCATTTCACACTGAAAGAATAGCTTTTAGAGAAAAAATGTTTTTTCCTCCATAGCTGAGTAAGCAAAATTCTTGTTTGATCACCAAAAGTGGATATAGTAAGTTTTTTGTTGTGAGGGTGGGTCGAAGGCCGAAGTTCGAGCATTAGCCCTTCGTTAGAGCAAAATAACAGCCTCTGACGAATGAGTAACGCTCGAAATATGTATGCAAGTCGCAGCTTCTCTTCGACAAAAAAAAACGCTACCTGCTAAAGACTTGAGTATTCCCTGGAGACTGGAGCTGAGTGGGTTGAGGTGCGCGCTCCACACCAGACGGTGATTCAACACTTGATTGGCTTCATCTGCTGGCACCTCCTGCGTAACCAGGCAAAGATGGCGGAACATAAATAACTGAATCAGTGGTAAACTAATCAAAGGAATGAGCAGATGTGTAAAGTTCTTCGGAATCTTAATGTTTCTTTTGGAGAAGTATCTGAGGTGAAGGAACACAGCTTCTACAAAATTCGACGGTGTAGGGGGGGGGGTTATTACGCACACAAAGGTATCGGACAAAGTTATGAACTACCAGTAAATCACGGTTATCAATAGTTAATTAATCTATCAGTATTCATGTCATTCGATTTTCGTACTCCAATAGATAAGCGTAAAGCATTAAATGGGCTAAAGCAATGAAACTACTCTAAAAATAAATAAAATGTAAACAAAAGCAAATGCTTTCAAAGCACCATAGTCCCAAATAGGCATTTAATATGATGTTGGAAACAGGCCTACGTCATCAATTCACTACAAATCGCAACATAAACTGTACCTGATTTTTCAAAAGAAGCAAGAATTCTTATGATCGGTATCCAGCGGATAAAACAACTGAAATACTACTGAAAATGGATAGCGCACTCATTATATTGGGGAGCTTCCCCCTCTTTTGAACACTTGGGGTTCGTGAATAACAAGTTAACTTACCTCCATGGTATGAATTGGTAACGGAATTGGCAGCAACTCTGACAACAGAATAAGTCCTCCTAAAAAAGCCTTAACAAAACCAAAAAGAATCACATAAAATCTGTTACCCAAAAGAAACATTGGTTTTCAAAGCCGCTTTTCGTTAATGTTTTGCACCAGAACCTGCTAAATGCTTCTAGAGAACGCGTTGTTTGTTCAAATTTATCTGAAGGCAAACCATTGATTGCATCTGCTAAAATTCAAAATTCTCACGGTTTTGTAACTATTTCGGTAAGGAAAAACAACAGATTTTGTAGATAAAGACAAAACTGTGAAAATCGTGAATTAAGTTGCAGAAATGAATTGTTGCCTTCAATTAGTCCTTAACAGAACTTCACAAAAACATGTATCTCTATTTGAATCCACGACTGAATAATACACCATATTCCTTAAGCAACATTTTGCCAGATCCAATCCCTTTTAGTGGTGGGGGAGGGGGGAGGGGGCTAAAAGTCATTACTCGGTCAAATTTGGGGATAAACATCACTTTTACCTCACTTTTTGCCCCCACGAGGGAATGAATCTAGGAACAATTTGCATTAGAAAATGTGTATTAGATATACACAATCTTAGTTGTGTTCTGATGTTATTTATGCAATGATTGCCAAATGAATATGTCTTAATCCACATAAGAAAGAGATCTGTAATAGACCACTTTTGCTAAAGGCTCGATGCAATCAGTTTAAACCAATTTATTAACTTGCGTTACAGTTCGGAACACAGACTTCAGTGACGTTAATAACAGGGGAAAAAGAACCACAGTCCAACCTAACTGTCGCCTAAAATTGGCGATTTGCTCCGTCTGCCTACCGCAAAATTCAGATTTGTGTCTGAGCAGCACCTACGTATCAATAATTTAACTTATGGCTTGACTCATTTTTGGAAGGCTTACTGTCGGAAATATAGTAATTAAAATTTCCGAACTTATTTTCGGGGGGGGGGGGGTCCTATCTTCGTGAGTTTACGGTGCACTCTACCTGTGGAGATGACGTAATGTACTGGAGCAGTTCTTTTAGCATTAGAGACCACACGCTGTCGTTTATAGCCTGCTCGTGGTCCGACGATGGGACAACCGGCCTGGTGAAGGTCATGAATACTTCCACGACTTCACTTTGTAGCTGAAACCAAAGGCAACAACATGCATGGTGACACGATTTACACAACAACTGAATGCTGAAGAAACAAAGTCGAGTTACGTCTGAGCTAAGAAATTTTTATATAGAGCTAGTTTCTGTCATTTTAAAATATTTTAGTTCAACACAATCGGTTGCTGTGATTCAGTTCGACACTGCCCCATACGCAAAGAAAAAATATTCTTTAACATACGACTTCGTCTTACGGATGTACTGACAGACGGCTTATTTCATTTTAAAAGTGCGCAGGAAATGTACGGTATCACATGTGAACTTCCATGCAAGGAAAATGGCAGGCAGGAAAACGTAGGATTATCAGGACCACATATGCTTGTTTGGTCTTAAAGAAAACAAGCGGAAGAGATTTGTAACACAGTCTACATTCAGAAACTTTTACATTTGATTTTACTTCACTCCAAATTGTGAAGTTTTGCAAAAATGTTTTCAAAAGCTTTTTGTACACATGTAATCTAAAGACCCGCGATTATTACTATGCAGTTGCTGCTTCATTTAGAATTCTTCACCTCTAGTTATATGAAATGCCCCATCCACGGATATTTCAACCAAGCCTCCTTAATAAAGCTTTGTGTAAGTTTGTGTAGTTATTTTTCATTTTTCGAATGAGTTTTATTTATGAATAGTAAAGTGCCATTGGGTCGCTATATCGACTCAAATGATTGTTCAATATCAAATATATTAACGTCATAAGCTTTATTATCGTTTGTAACAGCTATTATACCTTGTGAGCCAGGTTACTCAGCTGTCCGGTCATTGGGGCAGAACACGTGATTGTGTGTAACGTCATCATCGATGTCATCAGGCGTGTGTCCTTAAACTGATAGGTGCCACTGCTTAGCAGCTCAAGTAGTAAGGTGTTAATCAGCGCCAGCAATGATGTTGCCATAGAAACCATTACCAGTGGCTGACCGGTAGATAAGCTCTGGCCCAGTCTCCATGGTCGCGTGAGGAACTCGTTTAGTTTTGTCAGTGTGACGATAAACACGTCCATAGCATTGGCAGAAAAAAGCTGGATACAAGCAAGGCTCCACTTGAGATCTTTCTGAAAACCTGCATCATAGTAAGACGAATTCTTACATTACATATACACGACACGACACGACACGACACGACACGACACGACACCAACGAATGAACGTCAATAGCTTGCGACGAAAAAGAGGAGGTTAAAAAGTTTGATAGGTTATGAGAGCTGGATTTTTAAAGCTTTTACAAGAAAAGTTTCTATCTTCTTGAGAACATGTTCCATGTATCGTTAGATTTCTTCGACGTTTTTTAAATTACTGTGGCTTCATTAAAAGGCCAAAATAAACAGAACCAATGCCATTCGACAATGTTGTTGCAATAGTTTTGAATGATTTTTTTGATGATGTTGGATAGGAAGTAAGAGCCACATAAAACCTGGTCCATCATTATCAAACATCACCTAGCGTCATCCAACATGTCTCAACATCATCCAACATGATTCAACATCATCCAACATGATTCAACATCATCCAACATGATTCAACATCCTCCAACATGATTCAACATCATCCAACATGATTCAACATCATCCAAAGGTATCCAACAGTTTAAACAAGTTGTCCAATCGCACATATAAAACATTTTGCGTCCATCTTCCCAAGAAGTGGAGTCGGGCTGAAGCTCCTTTAAGTCACTCTTTTAGGTAGAAAAAAAACAATGTTCGCCAACAAAAATAACAGTTATTTTGTTAGTTATCATGACAAGAGACAAAACACACAAAAGTCAGATAAAACCAAAGAATACTTTAAGAAGCTGTTGCTTCGAATGTGGCAATTAGATTAAAAACTAACACCCGTTTAATATAAACCCTTTAGTTTAGTGCCTGCGTGCCAACTACAAGTCCAAGGTTGCAAATTCTATTGCAGCAAAGTGGTACTTAATTAAAAAGCAGTTTCACGATTTTTCCTTACAAAACGCTCAAACACTGTCACTTCAACTATATGAAAACGATGTAGACCAAGAAACCATTCTAACAAACGCAATTGTCGAATGATCAATGCATTTTGGGGCTGTGTTAACAATGCATCACACGATACAGCCCCTTAAAGCTGCTTGTGGGCAAATAATGAAACACACAAAGCTGGGAGAGATTACCTTTGGATCGGTCTGTTGTTCGTGGGGGGCAGGCCAGGTGCCTAAGCACCCTCAAGGCCATCAACACACCACAAGCTGCACTGGCGTTGGTGTTCATTTCACTGACACGGCTATGAAGAGATCAAGGAAATGCGCCATTGTTTGACCCCAAGGAAGCTTACACAGCTAAAATCAAAGTATTATCTTATCTCACCTCACCTCACCTCACCTCACCTCACCTCACCTCATCTCATCTTATCTTATTTTTTCTACTTTCCCCGCTCAAAATCACAAATACATCATGGGGCGATAAATTTCGGACGTAAAAAAATTCGGACATAAACATTGACGTAAAAATTTCGGATGTTATATTTCCGACGCTTTATTCCCGACCCTTTTTTTTCTTTCGGACAAATTTCGGACAAAATTTTCGGACATGTTTGAAGTTATTGTAAATCTTACATCTCACCCATGGCGACTGCCTCCAATACGCATGCGTACGCATATGTTTATGCGGACGGAGACGAATCTTATAACCTTAAAAATGAGGTGGTCAGCGAGTTAAGGTTTATACATCACATATAAATATAAATCCAGCCACTAAAAACTTCGGACGATATTATTTTCGGGAATTTTTTTGTTCAAAATGATAACCTTCCGAAATGTATTGCTTTTTATACAAAAAATATAACTACGAAAACGACCCTGTTGAGATCCTTAGATACAAAAACACGACCCTTATAGAACACAGTATTGAAAAGTTAAAATTTATGCGCAAAACTAGAAGCGAAACCTTTTTAATCTTGACAGAATTTCTTACCTTTTGACAAATTCCACCAGCTTGGGGATGTAAGACATTTCAAACTTGATATCTTGCAATGGAGCCAGCCAGTGGCCAAGCTCTACCAGGGTCGGGTCGTCCTCTGGCGAAACAACGAAACAAATGAGATGGGGCGAAAGGGAGGAGGGTCTTTCACGAAAAATGAGACCAAAAATCTCAACAGTACAACAACTTCTAGAACATGAATGCAAGTGTTGAACATCATTGGCAATGGTTAGAGTAAAAACCCGCGTATACGAACCCAAGTTTTTCCAAGTTAGCCTAAATAGGTTCTTAAATAAATGATACCTTACTGGGAAGTTAAGCTATTTAGGTACTTAAGTAAAGTTCTTATTTTCCAAATAAAAATCATGTTTGTTTCTTGTGCGCATGTAGGTTCATTTGTATACATACATATCATGTAAATCCTTCTAGAAATGCCTCTAATTTAAGCATATTCACATCCATTGTGCACTTCCATATTATCTATATGCATGGTAAATGTATCATTGCCAGGGTTTTAGCTTCAGAAGATTATCTATAGTTATTGAATTTAAGAAATCAGTGTTTGACTGAATTAACTTCTCAAAATAAGAACCTGCTTCGAAATCTAGGATAAAACAGGTCCTCATGAAAAGTGGGTCTTAATGGACAATTTAATCCAACAGGTTCTTAAATTTTAGGCTCTTATACGTGGGTTTTTACTGTACCACACCATTAACGCAATTTAAACATAAACGCAGGAACAACGCTCATCTAGGTAGCATGGACATTCACGCTTGTAAGATTTTATCTTACATTTTATTAATATTATTTTCATTAAATTTATTATTACCATTATCAATATTATTGTTATTATTGTTAAACAATATTATTAATATAATATAACGTAATTAACTAACTAATTATATTATTCTGATGGTGATATTAGTGCACATTAGTGGGACAACGGTCACAGCATTGTCACAGCACTGTCAAATGCCATTGCTTTTCCACTGATGTCACAGTGATGTCACCAAACAAAGCTGTCATACCGCTGACCCCCACATCGCTGTCACAGTGTTATCTACACTAGTGTGCCACCACTGTGAGATTCTTTAACATCGTGTCCATTAACCAACACAAGCTATAACCTTAAAATCTTTGTTTGAAATGTAGTTAGTCACCTCTTTTCGTCGCCGCAAGCAGTTGAGGGGCCAACTTCGATAGCATCTCTACATTTTCAGACACTGTTTAAAAAAACCAAAATAGTCTTATCATCAGTCAAAAAAGAGAATCATTCTGAGTTTTGCTTCGTGCTGAAGGGGGGCAAATCTCAAGGAACTTTAAGCAGAATCAAGGTAAATCTTCTGCAATATATCCAGAAGAGATAAATACATCCGATACTGTTAACTAATATTTCAAGGTTCAATACATGCCGACTCGAGATAACCTTTCTTTTGAACACATTATGAAATGTAAACCCACTAATTATCACACACATCGGTCATAAGACTGAATACCCCTTTTAATTTTCTATGAAGCGATACAAAGATTCCACGCTGATGAAAATTTCATTTTTGCGGCTGACTTTCAAGAAAAAAACCAAACTGTCTGTGATATCGTCTGAAATCATGATACTGTCCAAAAAGTCAGAGTTGTGTAGAAATATATATAAAACGTATTCCTAATGCAAACTATAGTTACCCAACATAAAAAATGTGTAACTAAAACGGAATCTTAGCGAACTGGGCATCAGCAATCACAATCGAATAAACAAGACATATATTGCAATTCTTAATTTACTCTCATAGAATTTTAGAACCAATCTGCACTGCATGGGCTACCTACCTTTAATTGTTAAGTAAATAAGGACTGTGGCATATCTGCACGAAACAGATTTCTTCAACTTGGAGTCTTCTTCAGTGTTACCTAAATCCCAGGAGCAAGTAAAGAATGACGATAAGGACAGAGAAGCAGTATGGCTCCAAGAGAATTGATTTACAAAAAATATTTTCAAAGAACAAAATCAGAGCTGTGGCCAGCCGTAATTAATTGTAAGAACGTCAAGGGGCATATGGAAACTTAACGATTTCATAAACGGCTTTTAAGTACGTAAATTATTTATTTTGAAAGGTAAAGGGCTTTTAGGCCTGTACAATTTGAGTTTCCCTACACATGGATGTTCAACTAGAGCAGTTTATGTTATGACTGCGATGGTAAATAAAAATAAAAACCAATTAGTAGGTCAAGTAGTATTCACTCTACACGCAAACAAAACGTGTGTAGTCTAGCTGTGTTAATTAAACACACCTGTGGACTCAACGAATGGAAGGAGGAACGCCAAGTTGTTTGCCATACTTAACAGAGATATCACTGCCGCTTTACCTGGAACACAATCACAATGGTAATAGGTTAACAAAGTCAAACGGATCACCCCTTCAGTTAAGCAGGTTTCCAGATGTGATGGTTGGAGAAACTCTCTCTCATTCATTAACAAATTATTGTGGTATCTTATCTGGACTTGTTACACGGAATATAGGGGTGGGTGACACGTGGCAGTAATCACACGGCGTCCCAAAATGGATGAAAAACATAAATACATCGATGAAAAAAAAACGAGTTATCGATTGATTAACTGATTAGTGAATTGATTGATTGATTGATTGATTGACTGGTTGGTTGACTGGCTGACTGACTGGCTGATTGATTGATTGATTGATTAATGGACTGAATTATTGATTGACTGGTCTTACGCAAATATCCTTACAGTTAAACTAATACCAAAGGACAATTGTTTGCCCACTATTGAAAACGTCGAAGCACAGTTTATGTAACTAACTTGTTATGAAGCTCAACAAACTTCAAAAGGAGTGAACAAAGCTGCTTTGTCTTAGGTTGAATCAACCGTGACCCTGCACATTGCTTTGTTCAATGTGTGAGCCCAAATATTTTTGTTGGTTAGTTGTTCATATGCATTTCAATACCTTTGGTGTTTTGTGCACGGTCAAGAACACCGAACAAAAGAAATAGCGAACAAAAACCTATAACAAAGAAACTGGCCGAGTTTCCTAACCATTTCGCTCTATTAACTACGGTTGAAGAAAGTAAAAACTAATGTACTTTTGAAAGCATTTCACTGGATACAAAATTAATCAAACACCAATTTTACAAAACAGCATGCCTGTTTAAGGGGTTTATGCAAAGACATTAATGCGGCAAAGTAGCAAGTATTGACACACCAAAAATTAAGCAACTTTGGAAATCTCATTAAAGATGAATGCCAAAAATACAATTCAGTGCTAGATTTACTACTACTAAGGTGTGCCTGCTCACAGGTACAAAAAATAAGTGTTCTCTATTTACACCCTATAAGGCCTTTTAACATACTGATACAATGAGTGATCACGTTTAGGGATATTTCAAAAATTGGTCTTAGTCTAGAAGAATTACGGGAAGTATGTTACCATAGTCAGTGAGAAATAGCACAGGTATACAGCTATTTCTTTGGCCTGGAAACCCTTATCAAAGCCTTAGGTTACCAGTACAACTGTATAACGCAGTATAATTACCAATAGCCGTAAATGTCATGGAATAGAGTGAGTGAAGGGTTGACAAGATATCTGCACTGTCCATATCAACTGCAGTTATCCCTGCAACATGAAGAGCGATGTTATTTATCGTTGTTATAGCCAAATGAAACGTAATTATGTTTGCAAACAATACAATGAAAAAGAAACAAGAATAATATCAATAATAACCACATCAACCACGCGTACATTAACCTCAACACTAATAACAATAATCTTCAAGAAATTGAAAACCAGACTTGTATCACGGCTTTGCCATAAACTTTAAGATGAACAGTTGCATCTGAAACTACCACGCAACTACTCGAACCTGATAACAACTTTATATCATTAGAAATGAAAATTACCAGTTGTCTCGCCAAAAAAGAAAAACTTCGTGCACACATACTTGTGAAAAACTTGCGAGAAACGCTAAAGGAGAATCGAAAATTGATAGTAGTAAGTTGGGAGATTTGTTTTATGATGACACTGAGGGAATGGAAAAGCTAAGAAGAGGCACACAGAGCTGTGTCTCACAGATTTCAGTTTGAGTTTTGCCGTGTGCTGCAAAAAAACAGCGAGCAGAAGGATAAGGTTCACCGACTAACACATTGTTATACCTTGTTTCTGTGATGTTAGTAGCTGATCAATCGCCTGTAGAGCCTGGTGAAAGGACATACATGTAGAATCAATGATTAAATTACACCATGGATGCTTTACATTCAAATATGTAACTTCAAATTCAAAAACGATTGTCAAGCAGACACTTTCAATAAAGTCAATGGCAAAAAAAGTTCTTATTTTTAGCTTTTGACTCGAGCATTACGCAAAAAGCAAGAGGTCGTTTTAACTTGTAAATGTTATAAAACAAAGTTTACCTGCAAATGGTATATTAGAAGCAAACCGAGATGCTGGGGAGTACAGGAATCAAATGTTGTGCTGTCCCTAAGGAACTCCTTTCAAACAACAAGAAATTCGTTAGGTGAGACTCCTAGACGACATACATGTTAACTTTGCTTCTTAAAAATACGCGTAACAAACTACACTCGTGAAACTTTCATTCCCACCGTGTTTAATTATCAACAATCATCTTCTCTTTACACCATCAGTGTTTTTCTTAAGGCCGGTACACCGGTAAAATAATTGTACCGACTTTCCCAGGTGACTATACCACCTTTCCCCGGCAGTTTTTTAAAAGTCACAAAAGACAACATTTAAATTCAATACAACTCTAACCTGCGGTTGATTAACTAGAAATAAATGTTCTGGGAAAACATTTCCCCGGACCCTCGCAACTTCGACACTCGATGACCTTAAACCAAGGTGTACCTTTCTTCCACTCAGGGTACCCCATTTCCCCAACCTTAAGAAAAACACTGACCATCAAAAGAAAATGAGTCGATTCTCTGTGAGAATGAAATAATGATGCTAGGTACAGCCTTACTTATCACTGTATTGTGTTAAACGAAACTACTCTTTAATTCGTTTTTAATATATCAAAATAATTAACTTCCAGTCCAAACGTTAGAGGGGGAGCGGCGGGCATTTGCCCTCCCTGTCTGACGCTAGCTACGGCACTGATCAAATTAAGACAAAGTACAATATCCTACTAACATATTTTTAGGAAATTCATGGAGCT
The DNA here is from genome assembly GCA_025403585.1 of Parazoanthus swiftii. NCBI lineage: Eukaryota > Metazoa > Cnidaria > Anthozoa > Zoantharia > Parazoanthidae > Parazoanthus > Parazoanthus swiftii. The sequence continues at coordinate 10,698 of JAOBYE010709393.1, forward strand.
GGTGATAGAAATTTCTAAATTCATCATTTGGTGCTTTTGGAGTGGAAGGTTAATTTATACAACAGCTTTTACATCGTAGTGATAATATAGTTCATACAATAACTCGCAAATTAACAAAATCAACGTGAGAACCTATTGAGTCAACCACTTTCTTGAGAATGAAAATCACAATGAAAGAATTTAGGCAAACACGAACAATACCGACTTTGAGCAGTTAAAATGGCAACGGCATAGAAAACACCTGCTGAAAATCAGCTTTCTTGTTTCTCATTTTTTGTTTTTATTCATGCATATTGGGTTTGGCGTGAAAGAGTGTGGGTAGACCAAACGCAGACGGCTCCAACTGCGAAGCAGCCTACTTTTATGAAAGTTTTGAACAGGGAACATGTTCTTACAAGTTGGCTCTGTACTCACCTGCAATGGAGGGGCTTCACTGTGATGCACATCACTCTCCTTGAAAAAAATAAGAGTTTCCAGGTGAACGGACTAGGCGCGCAAGGCACGCCGGACTGATTCTGGCATATGGCACCATCCCACAACTCCTT
>JAOBYE010709404.1:0-11242 GCA_025403585.1 Parazoanthus swiftii
CAAATTTTTAACGGTTTTCACTGATGAGACAAAGCGTGATTTCAACTCTCGAGAGGAATGGATAACACTCGAATCTCTGGAAACCACGCCGCGATTTGTATTTGAATAAAACAACGCATAATTCACATCAAATGCCAAATATTAATCATGACGTCATCCGTAAACCATCTTGTTTTTGTAGCGAAACCGTTGAGGTAATTTAAGGCCAGAAAAAACCCGTAACTCTAGCTGTCTTTGCGTTATACTCAGTAACTTATTGTGGTGGTTGCGTTTGAGTGAACTGCTATGAGGTCATTAAGTTCAATACGTAGACTCTTAGCAACTTTTTAAATGTTCTAGTTGGATTGCCTCAACTAGCTACATCAAGTTCTCTGGGTAGACGCGTGGCCACTTCTTTTTTTTAAAATGTTTAGATTGCTTTAATTTAACTTCGTTAAACGTTACTGCAGTTCGAGCAGGTTCTTAGCTGTTCTCTGATTGCAGTAAATTCGTTCTATGTATACGTATATAACGCAATTTACAGATAGTTTAACTTCGCTCTACTTCCATGCCGTATTTCAATTGTATTCCTCATTCTACAATCTTCCTATATCTTTTTCAGATATAAAACCCAAGCTTGGGTTGGGGGGGGGGAAGGGTAGGGAGTTTAGGTAAAATAGTGACAGAAGCACAAATAAAGGAAATCAAAATCAGCACTGGAATATATATTTATCTTCGCTGTCCACTTTTCCTTCTCATGTAAAGGTACCTGATTCGTTTAACCGTCACTGGTTTTTCAGGTACCCTATACTCAAGTCTGTAAAATACCTTACTGTTTCTCTCTATTCATATGTAAGCCTGAGAAGAAATAAAAAATTGCTGTTGTTATTATTGTTTTTGCTGTCAGGGGTGTTGCACCCCTCTCCACCCCCAAACGTTTTCACAGAACCAACAACAACAAACAATCTTTATTTATACCACACATAATATAACATGTTTTTTTTATATACATACAATGTTCCTTTATAGTTGGGTAAGTGTTGCCCAGCAGTAACAATATTAGCTTATCGAGCAGTGCAACAGAAACAATGATGATATGAATTTAGAAAAAAAGACAGTTGTACAAGGCACAAATATTATAACAACAAAAGCATCAAAATAGATAATGAAGGAAACGATAAATTATCAAATAAATAGATAAATAAATAAATGAAACAAAAAAATTTTAAAAATTAAAGTATTACAAAAAATGAAATATTCAAGATCAGTAAATCAATAGATACAAGCAATGCAAATAATTAGTAAGAAGCTAGCAAATCTTTTTATAGACAATGCTTAAAACTGTTTGTTGATCTTGTTTCCTTCAGTGATTAATCTATGGAGTTCCACATTTCAACCTCGTTAAAGTGAATATTAAATTTTCCATGGTTAGCTCTGGCTGGTGGTAGGCAATATGACGATTTAGAGGCCAACCTTGTATTATATTTGTGCCTTGCAAATATTTCAATAAAAAAAGTCATCAAAAGCTCGTGGTAAAGAGCCTGCATGGAACTTAAACATAAATTGGCAGACTGAAAAACTAACAATGTCCAGAAGTTTAAGGATACAAAGTTCTTTAAAAATTGGTGAAGTGTGTTCATCAAATTTGAGAATGTAATTATCCTCACAGCCTTCTTCTGTAATATGATTAAGGGCTTTAAAGTTGTCACATAGGTGTTTCCAGAATGGCAACCTTAGCTAAAATGTAAAAACGGCACAAGGAAAAACCCGAAAGGGGAAAGGGAGGGAGCTGGAAGAAGCCCCCCTGAGAGTAGAGTGGAAAACTTAGCATAATTGGTGGCGCAAATTTTTTAAAAAAATAACAGTATTGCGATTGGCATAAGCTACTTTTACGAGCATCAGCGAGCACGATTTGTCAAAGCCTAGATGCCAACCCCAACCCCCTCGCCCTAATCTGTCTGAATAGGGTTAAAACAACGTAACTATCGGATATAAAGCTACCTTCAAACTTGGCGGTGAATCCTCTGCCTAACACACTGCCGTTTGTTGTGAACCTGAGGAACAACTGATGAGCAGTGCTTGTAGCAGGAGGAGGAACCGCTGTACCGCTGTACCGTCCAATCAGCCTGGAGGAAGTTGATCCACCATCATAAATGTACAGGTAGTCGCAACACTTTTCAGTTATAAACTGCGTAAACGTCAGCATTATGTTTGGGGCCTTGAATGATATGGACCAGAAACAGTTAGCGTGGTGTGCGTAGGATGTGAAAGGATCATTCGACCAGAGAACACCGCTTGGCTCCGATTGTGCCAGCACCAGTCCCCCGGAGCTGCAGCCACTCCTTTGAAGGGTTATCCTAGTAGCTGAATTAGAAAATAAAAATCATATGAAACAACACTTGAACAAAACTAATATTTCTTTTACTCGCATACAAAGACTAAATAATAATGAAATCGTATAGATCTAAAATCAGCTGCAAAAAGCTTGTTTAAAAAGATGTGCCTTTAAATGACGCCTAAACTCGTTTAGACTGTCGATGTTGTGAAGGGAATTAATTAAAGGCTCCGTTATACAATATACTTTTACGTTTGGTTTCGAATAAATGAAATAACTTTTTAGTACGTATGAAAGTTCGGTGTGGTTGATGGCGTTATATCGCATTATACATGTATGAAGATGACATCACATAATCATATTGTGACTTCCTCGCGCACTCAATTTAATGGAGCCGATTCTGAATCACGCTCCACTGCTCAAAAACAAAACCTTCAAGTCGAGGCTAGGTGCTAACTTTTTATACATTTGTTGTATTTTTAGCACCTAGCCTCGACTCGATGCTTTTGTTTGTCGGCAGTGGAGCGTAATTCGGAAAAGGGCTATTGTGGAACTGCACACATTCTAGGTATTCAGCTGACGATTAGCTACATTATTAAATGAAGAGTAATTAACAAGATCAGGCAGTTCAGAAAAGCTACGAAACCTCCGCGCTTAACGAAGCTACGTTTTAAAATAGGTAGAAACTGTAATGATAAAAACTCCGACCGGCCTTGAAGTTCTTCGAGTTGCTGATGAGTGATGTACTTTGATATTGTCCCCAGGTCCTACTCTTTTGGTTAGTGTCAGCTGTATTCTATCGCTGGCCTATAACTCGCACAGATTGGCCGTGAAGAAGATTTTTGGACGAGTTTTCAGCTTGACGTTCTTATAAACAGGATTTTTACTTTATAAAGTAAATTGAACGAGAAAGAAATTTATGACGACACCTACGTTTCTGACAGCGGTCTCCTGTGAAGCCTGCCTCGCAAACACACTTGTACGTGTCCTTCTCGTATTTCGCAACACACGTTGCTCCGTTTTTACATGGTTTTGCTGAGCAAGGAGACTGGAGACATGATAGAAGGTTTGGTTAGCCCGTAAAGGGTCAAGCTATCAACAAAACAGCCCAAGGCGAGAGGGAGGCATGCAAGAGGACCCCTTCTCGGACAATGATTTTCGAAATGGTTGCACTGTATGCATGAAAAATCGAGCTTTAGCATGAAGGGAGCTTTGGGCTAACTAATTACTTTCTATAACAACAATCAAGTTTTAGTTTGAAAGAACTGTTGCTTACTGGAACATTGATAGTTTCACAGCATGTCGGCCATCTTAGCTGCTATCTTTGAATTCCCAAAAACAGTTACTGCAATTTTGCTTGTAGTTTACAAAATGGCGAGCAACTGATGAGGCTGTGTGATGCAAAGCCGTATTTAGAATATAAAACAGGTTTTTATTGCTTCTGAAACAGTTTTAAACTTCAATTGATCCTTTTATAGTATATAGTAAGAGAAAGCAAAGACAGATGTCTTCAAACGAACTCAATTTATCAAAACTTTCGAACTGAACTTTTTCCTTGCTTTGGCACACGAATTTTCGCAGTAACAAAAATAGTGCTCAATATATAGTAATAATCTGATATAGATAATACTAACAATAAAAATAACAATACTACTACTACTACTACTACTACTACTACTACTAATAATAATAATATTAATATTAATAATAATAACAACAATAATAACAGTAATCTTCAATCGCTGACCTCTCAGTTGAGAATTAACGCGTTTAATCAATAACAATATACAATCAACTGCAAAATTTAGAGTTAAGGTTTTAGGGGGTGTGTTTAACAAATATCCCTACATGATAAGCTCATTTGTTGCTCAAAAGTAGCTCTGGGCGGAAAAAGTCGCCAAGGTTACTCGCAGCAGGAAAAGTTGCTCAAAACTCCAATTTCAAAGTTACCCAAACGTTCCGAGCACATCTAGATGGGCCTCTTAGAGAACTTGCATGTATACGGCCAAAGAACAATAGGATTAGTTTAAAAGTTCAGTACACGCTAAACAATATATAAGCTGTGACACACCACCATTCAGTACAGGTCAGTTTCAGGTTTCTAAACGAAACATTGTAAGGTTCCTAATATTTCAATTAAGACCAAAACACGTACCGCAATACTGTAATGATGAAAACTCGAATTGGCCATAAAGTTCTTCGAATTGTTGTACTTGTCGCTGGCCAGTAACTCGCACAGATAGTGTCCGTACTCATCAGATGGCTGTTTGGCAAAGTTAAACGAGAAACACGTGTGGTACTTCACGCATGATACCCCACAGTCATACAGCTCATGTACCTTCAGCACATCAACCTGAAGTAAAAATATCACTTTAGAATGTTTTAGTCTAGCATTTAATTGTGATAAAGCTTCGGAATAGGACTGGAAGCGGTTCAGTAGCGACCAAGATGCTTTATAGCTGTAGATCATTTGGTCTTGAGGGGGAGTGTCAATTGGAGCGTGAAAGAAGCATGCAGGATTTTTACGCAAAATATTCAGTTTTGGCCGGTCAACCTTCAGCTGCAATTTTTACGTTTGTTTATGTTTTCCTGTAATTTTCCTGTAACGTTTCTAGGCGCAAAACCTTGTTTTGTTGCCTGGATTGATCGTGAAATTTTGTTTCTACATTTCCGGCTTTCCATTCACCTCCCGACATCAAATGGTCTGTCCTTCGAGTGCTCAACAATTTCTGTGGTTCCAACAGACTGCGCCTGGCAATCCCTCATAGGACTTAAATTTGGAGATTAGTATTAACGTTCCGCTTGTGTAGCCGGTGTCATTTTAAGGAACAGAAAAGTGTAACATTAGTCACTATGCCAACGTTTGCTTTTAACTGGTAAGAAACCGAAACGAGACCCGACAGGTCTTCAGTCCCTTGCAAACAGTCCCAGGCCTGACATAGTATGATGATTTACTCAACTACTTAAGAAATCGGTTTTTTTTATTTATTTTATTTACTGATTTCGTACAAGGCACGTACGAGGTGCACAAAACAAAAGGACACAGGGTCCCCTACAAGGTTTTAGCACCCAACACCCTCCCCAATAAGACAGTATTAATCCCTCCCCATAATTAACCCTAGATTAAAAAATCCAAGAACAGGCGGCATAAACATTGGACTCATAAATGTATTTTTCCTTGTGCAAGTTTTCCAGTGACAGCGGGATGTACTGGATCTCAAGATGGGCCATGGTTGTTCTACAGCGAAATTCAAGCCAGTACCGATTAGCAAACTGACTGACAGAGCATTGACAGAGTCCAAACGTTCCATGATTTAGTTTTAAATGTTCTTAGAGTGTCCGTACAACTCCATTTTTTGAAAGATCCACTTGATGATTGTAGTGAACTGTTTTGTTCAGGTTTTCCAAACTAAAAGTGAAATAATATTTTATGCTGTCGACGTTTTGTTTATACAGACATATGCTTTGTTACGGTTCAGATATTTGATATATGTAACACTATACGCTTTACATTACTCTACAATTCAAATAAATGGCAAAAGTTTTTTCCGCTTTCAATCTTTAAAAGTGCTTATAACGTGTTCATAAAATTTTAACCTTTTTTCAGCCTTAACGATTTCACAGAAAGTTGAGGTTTTTGTAGTCTCGATTGCGAATCGGGATTTCATTTTCGATGACTGCATGCACGATTTTTGTATAGGAACAAACTATATGAGAACGCCCAGGCTGACATTTGCCACTGCAAAATTAAGAACGAGTTAAGAACAAGCTCAGGCTGGATTTTAAACATCAAGACCTTATCGAATGAAAGTCCACAGATACAACTGTAAAGTTCAAACGGATCGTGTTCTGTGTGCAAAATTGAAGTTTCTTTTGGACGGTAATATCAACTTAGATGTATATGTTTGCAAACATGCTGCTCACTGACTGATGATAACGAAACTCCAGGAGTTTTCCAAGAGTTCTCCAGGGTAGAAAATTTTTTTTCCAGGACCCAACCCCAAATTCTCTCTTGACAAAAACAAAACAATGTCAAAAAATTTCTTCAGCCTCCCGGTCAAAATGAGACGGGACAAAAATGACCAAAATCTCCGGAAATTGATTCTTGATAAAATGGAAAAAGTACAATCATGAGTCAGATGCTTCTGCAGGTTTTGGTTTGTTTGCAAAACTGTTGAAAAATTTTCCGCAAAATTCCAGGAGTTTTCCAGGAGTACAGGGAAATTATCTGTTTTTCCAGGAGTTTTCCAGGGCCCCTGGAAGAAATTTCAAAGTTCATGGAGTTTTCCAGGAATTCCAAGAGTAGGAGCACCATGTTGCTACAATGATATACTGCATGTTTTCCACACCAACTACCTACAATAACCTAACACAGTGACTGGAATAATCTGGAAATAAGACCAATTTACTGAGAACAATTTGAGGTTGAAGTCGCCAAAAAAATTAAGAAGCCTCTTCAACCTCAGCCAACATTTACTGGTTCTTATTTAAAAAACGTGTAATTGTTTACAATTATTCGGCCTTTTTCTGCATGAAATGCTCGAAAAATCTGATCGAATTGCTCAAAAAGCAACAAACAACAGAAAAAGCAACAGAAAACTGGTAAAGCTGGAAAAAGAAAAACGAATCCAATGGGCTAAAAGTTCTGAAAATTGAAGTGTTCATGATTGCGAAACCAACGAAACACTTCTTTTTTTACAGCCACAAATCATTAATTGCAACAACTGTGGTTTGATGGGAACTGATCTAATAATCAACTTTTTAAAATATTGTCTGTATAAATGTATGGTATGTAAAAAAGAGACAAATGTCAGTAACAAAACAAAAAGGAAAATGGAATGAAACAAAAAAGTAAACAGGTAAAAACACGGGAAATATTTACCTTTTCTACAGCCAGATAAGAGTTTTTGTTTTCCGCAAACTTTGCATAACTTAGTTCCTTTTCGGGGTGTCGATGCAGACTTTTAGCTTGTAGTTCCCGATCATTCCCCATCCCGGGAACTGTTAACACACCCAAACTTAAAAGTACTATGAATTGAAAGTGAAATAATTCCATTTCCAATCAAAAAGACTGAAAAGTTATAAGTCCCGGTTGTATACTTCCAGGGTTGATATCTCACTAATGAGAAAGCACTTCCTTCGCTAGATTTAAGTTTAGTTGTTGCTTAATAATTAAAAAGTGTATTATAAGACCGGGTTTCCTGTTTCAAAAATAGCCGCTGGCATCGGACTTCGTGCGTAGCTTCCCCGCAAAAGGTTAGGCCCCAGTCGTACTATACTAGCAGATGGAAAACTTTCCCGACCGAAACCAGGGCAAGGCGTTAAATTAGGACGAAACAAAGACAAAATAAATTCGTCTGGGTTTTGTCCAGGCGTTGTACGCACTATCAAGGCGCAACTGCAGAACATTTTAACAAAGCCGTTTCTTGTGTCTGCCAATTATGTGCCACTATTTTGGGGAAAATTTCCATTTTTATTCGGCCTTGTCGTTTTTCGCATGTATCACAATTACCGATGACAGCGTAATGGGCCACTCACGCATATAACTAATTAAATAACTGCTTTTGCAATGATTCATAACAGGACGACGATAGCACGTTCGAAGTTTCGTCCAACCAGCCGAAAAAAAAAGTAAGCGGTTCAAAAAAGAATAGATTCCATTTGTGACAGTTTTAAGAATAAACAACTTAGTCGGCTGCTACCGCGACTGAGACCTTAGTTACCTTCGCTACGAGAGGTATATTACATGATTAGTCAGTCACCCTCCCTGCAAACAAGAAAGTGACATTTCAGAACAGACCAAGTTACAGCAAGTTCCGGGATTTCCATAGAGACTAATCGCTTGTTATGGTTTAATGCGTTGTAATCACCGACGAAAACAGATACTTTTTAAAATTTTCTAAAAAGAAAACGAGTGTTGATGAAGTATAGGATAGAATTTGCATGAAGGGTGTTATAGAATTATATGCATTACTTGTCTTCTTACTTTAAGATAAGTGGCAAAGAACTGTTTGCAAAGTCTTTTTCGCACTTTCTATTAATATTTTAATTATACTTTAATAGACACTGGTAACTAACACACAACACAAATGCATTAGAGCTGAGACAACTTATTGTCCACTGACAAAGCCTGGTTCAGTAGATCTGTAATATTTCCAGTTTAACTTTTCCTTTCAACAATATGGTACAGAAAGCCGAGTACATAAAATTTTAGAATTTCGAAATATTTATACAGTCATCGCATTAGGAAAAATGTTTAGCAAAATCGGTTCGGATGCTGTGCCAAAAGGATATCAAAAAACATTAATGAATAATTCAATATAGTTAAATATATAACACTTTTGTTTCCAGTACCGAAAGCACCAAGAGAAATAATGATTTCTCACATGTACAGTCACGGCCTTTTGACAAATTAAAACTTCTTTACTGCTTCAAGGAGGCCAATTCTGATGATATACTGAAAAAAACCATCGGGCATTTTTAAAGTCGAAATAAATGATTTTGGTAAGTGTATAAGGTTTCTGTTCTCAGTGCATGAAACACCATCTGCTACTTCAAGGAGGCCAATTATGTTAATACTGAAAAAGAAAACTCCGGAATATTAAACAGCTTTGTTAAAGTTATACTATTACTATATTATCCTTCCCAGTGATAAACACGAGTTTTGGCATGTATCAACCAAGTTTCGCTGTTGCTCCAAGGAGGTCAATTATGTTGATAAACTTCAAAATACTACTGTGGTAACTTTGTTAACGACAAGATATTTTTGTTCCCAGCGCAGCACCAGCACTGAAACAAACAATGTAAACAAAGTCACATCCTTTCGACAAGTTTTTCCGCTGCTTAAAAGAAGCTGTTATACAGAAAAAAAAACTTAAAACGAGCTAAGCCCGGTTTTCATCCGGTTTCACAGGAAAAATGTTAAAGCAAGCGGAGGAAAAAGGAAGAGTTTTGATTCTTATGCTTTCTTCACTTCTTTTTCTTACGTCAAAATTGCGTCAAGACCGTTCTTGCAGTGAAATAAAACCCCTTTCTCTTACGTTTGTTTGGTCGTTTAAAGGTTGATGTTTTATACAGCGTAGGATGAATTACAAGGAAGGATCCATATGCAAATACATATTGATAACAAGTTTTGCATATCTTACTGACGACAAAAGAACATATGAATAAAAAGATATGTAGGTAAGTATAGAAATTCACTAAGCTGCTTAGTTCCGCCAACTGTGGCTGGAGGTCTATCATTAGGGGTAGAGCGCAGGTTTTAGGGAATGGTGGGTGACGAAGATACCGCGAGCTATAAGAAAATTTATCTTTCTTTGCATTCCTCATAAAGTGTCCAAAATGACGTCATAACTAGGCCGGTGTCTCTTGATCTGTTAGTGAGTTCCTTCAAATTATAATTAGGATGATTCGAAATGCTTTCTTCATCACAACCCCTGTCAAATCAGATACCAGGTATACTCTTTTTTAATTAGAACTTTTTTTTATCTAAATGAGCAAAGTCTGATATTTGTATCGATACTGTTCATCTTCTCTGTGACTAACTGGCTTGGTAAAACCAAAATCGTTCTAAGGTCGATTCCATTGTCGATTGCACTAATATATTGTCACGAACAATGCGCCATAAAAAAGATGCAAATGCAAATAAAGCTTTTTATTAAAAACACATTCCCTAGTCACGTATGCAACATATTGCAGCACATAATTCAAGAACAGTTTTTAAACTTTTTTTTTAAAAAAAAAGACGTTTTGAGGCTCAAAATCGCCAAAATATAAGAACGCGGCTTAAGCCTCAGTTTTTAAAAACTGAAAATTAGACGTTCTTGTGAGTATTCTTGGAGCGAAGACGAAATAGGGCACGCACGATCATATGCAGATCTAAAAATAGAAGTGTACACCATCAGCAACTGTTCAAAAGGCAAACCGCACTTCTTAAGAACTCGTAACGCATGCACGCACTTGTCATATCAGAGATTTAAGATTTCTTCATGTATTAGACTAAGAAATAGATCAAAGATGCCAACAACTTTCTCTATATGACAAGTTAAACTTCAAAATCTCAAAAGCTATTTGAATAACTGATACATGACAACGCTTTTAAAAAAAAAATTAACATGTCTTTATTTATTTATTTATAATAACAAGATAATTTTCAAATAGACACATCATTGTAAATACAAAATAAAATGAAAATAAATTACACCACTATTTAGCTTTGGTCTATTTCTTTTCTGGCATAATATCACGACTTTCGGACCCCTCAATCTGAAGTAGTCCACACAATTTAGCTTTTTCTCGCATAATATCAGGGTGGAGGTTTTCGATCGCGATTTTCGGACTCCTCAATCTGAATTCGTTTATAACTCTGTTTATCGTTTTAAGGCATGGCATAATATCAGGATGGATGGCCCCGATTTTCGAATCCCTCCATCCGAATTATTCCAAAAAATGTTGCTTTTTCTGGTATAATATCAGGGTGGAGGGCTCCGATCGCGATCTTCGGACTACTCCATCTGAATTCATTAGCTCATGCAGTTTATCATTTTAAGGCATGGCATAATATCAGGATGGATGGCTCCTATTTTCGAATCCCTCCATCCAAACTCTTCCACAAAATTTTGCTTTTTCTGGCATAATATCAGGGTGGAGGGCTCCGATCGCGATTTTCGGACTCCATCCGAATTAGTTCGCTCAGTTTATCAGTAGCTGTTAAAGTTCAGGTTTTTGCGAACTAAATAGCAAAATCCGCAATAACTTTGAAAAAGTGGAATGTAACATGCAAGCAACACTAGATTCTAATAAAAAGTGGTACCTCCGCCGTTTTCATGCATGGCCATTCGTTTATATACATATGTTATTTTTGCAGTCCGTTAAAAATGCGTTTTGCAAGACCTAATTCAGTTCTTTCATATCTTGTACAAGAAAACA
>JAOBYE010709415.1:0-11241 GCA_025403585.1 Parazoanthus swiftii
ATAAAGCATTCAGTGAGCAATAAGTCTCAGTCTTCTCTATAGTAGAACCAGAACCCACAGTCCAAGAGAACTCGACATGCAGCACAATGTTTGACGGGAACTCTTATTATCACAAGGGCTAACGGCAAAACTTAAAAGCGCAAGGTTTGACGAAACCCGATCTATGAATGTCTTCAATTCCTGCTATTTTAACTAAAGAAGCAACAAACTTGTCGATTCTGATCTGTAATCAATATTACACATACGCCATGACTATGATTTTAAGTTTTCCAAACTTCGCTAAATTACTTGAACAATGAAAACTAGCTAAAATAGGAAAGCAAAAACAACAGCAGAATGATAAAAACAATGATATAACTTGTCTTTATACCAAAACACAACACGGTTTTCTAAAAAAAAACCTCTCAAGTTAGTTACTATTTTCTGCTAATATTGACCAACTTGCTCGCACTGTCAAATCCGATAACTGCACCATCTCTTTAATGAACAAATTACCAATTACCTGGAGAACATGAAAGCGTAGATGTTCCCGATGATATCAATAATGCAGTCTGTGTGACTGTGAGAAACCGGATCCTCGGCGAATATCAGAAAGTTACAGAATACGACCAGGTAGGAGGTCAGTATTCTTAAGTATGGATGCCTGAGCCAGTACTTCAAACCACGCTTCGAAGCGGATGTGGTATTAGCCACGTGATCTGTCGCGTTTTCATCTTTGACGTTCGTGTCGTCGTCGAGGTTAAAGGGTTCGAAGTCGACCACAGGCGATGACGCTTTGGTTTTGTCTTGTGCGTCGTCCCAGCACTCATCCAGCTAAACGGGAAGAGAAAGCGGCTCATCTAATTCAGTTTTGTAGGTAGCAACAAAAGGGAAGAGACCAAAACTTTGAACCTCAAGAAGGACCCGGTACTTACTGGTTTTGATGGAATGTTGGTGAACCACCCCCTTCCCGTTGTTGTACAAACCTCAGTACGCACCCGATATTTATTGGCTTAGCAGGGCTGTGTACTCCCTTGTTATCCCATTGGATATTTACGGGTTTAGTTGGTTTGTTGTGTGAAACTTCCCCTTCCTCCATTCCAAGAAAACCACGTTAAGGACCCAGTGTTTACTGGTTCGTGACCCCCACCCCCGCCCCACCCCACCCCCATGTTAGGACAAGTTTGTCTCGAGTGCATGTTGCTATAGTGTAGGTGCGTATACCCTGGGCTTTTGTGGCAGAAACGAACTTTACAAAACACACAGAAGCAGGCAGCACCCTTCTTGTTGCGTTTTCGTTGATAGCTTTTGGAGTTAATAGGTAGCCAAATATCGAAATTCTAGATCTTCTCTGGAGAATTGCTCGAGTGGGTTGCATATACCTCCAGAAGTCCCTTGCATTTTTCAGTCAGAATCTTGACTACCCTTGAAATAGGTACACTAAAATAAAAAATAATGGGAAATAATAAAATAATAATGAGAGAAAAATAAAATAATAAAAAATAATAAGAGAGGTCGAGGTCCACCTGATCTAATGGTCGTGAGATTAAATTATTCCATCGGGAGCATTTAGATACAAGTGCTTCAGGTACGAGAGTTTTCCTGGAAAATGCATTGGCGCGTTTTCGTAATTCTTAAATATTAGGATATTAAATCTCCCTTAGAGTTAAAAAAATCAAAAGTTCTTTTCAAAGAGTTATCGGACAGTATCCGAAAAATTCTTAAGATTTATGAAACTTTTTAAAAACCGTCAAAGTTTTATATTTTTCCGACGATTTCCGAAGATTTGCGAGGTTTTCCGAAGATTATATACTCACCCATCCAGAATTTGTTCGCTTTTGCTTCTCTTGCACTGGTTTTGGTTTTACTTTTTCTGTCTTCTTTTTTTTCTTTCTCAGTTTCTGGAGCTGCCTCTCGCGTCTGACGTCACAGCGGTACCTCCTGACAAGCTCTTCATCCGGGTTCTCTCCCTGGCCAAACAGCCACAACAGGTAGCCGAACATACAGAAGGCGAAGAGTGAAGGCACAAACGCGATACTCTAAATTGGAGTAATAATAAATAAACATTACTACTACTACTACTACTACTACTACTACTACTACTACTACTACTACTACTACTACCACATGTACTATTACTACTATACTGAGAAGTCCTCAGAAGGATGCAGAAGTCAGTGCTAACTATAGCACATTAAACAATGCCAGGACTTTCAACACTACACTGGAAATTACAAAAATGAAAAAGAATTCAAAATTATAATTGCTAATATCTTTATTCAAAAAAGGTTTTAAAACACTTGCGGCACATCTAACATCTATACTATACTGTTGAGAGCCGGTTTTCTATGAGTAGTGAACAATAAAACTATTTGAAAATCTACTGCCCATGTTCAAATTTTAGTTACATCCGTAAGCAGCAAAATTTAACAGCAGTCTTCTCTTAAGAGGATGTACGGTAATTTAAAAGCACTTTCTGGCCAGCCCGCCTATCCGTGATAGTACGTTGTCAGAGAGAAAGCAAAAACTATTACTACTGGTTTCAGCCGGACTTTTCTTCTTTTAGATTACTGTATTTCCTCTAATAAGCCCACTGGGAGCTTATTCTTTTCAGTGCTTTTGGACTTCAGTGCTTTTGGGCTTTGTTAGTAGGTCAGAACCAGTCTCCGACAAATGGATAGCGCAGTAAGTGAAAGTGGGCTTAAAGATACCACGAATAATGTACCTGTCAAAGTTAGTCCCGAAGGTTAATGGGCGGGAATTTAGAATTTTTTTCAATTGTCCCGTGGATGAGAAATTTGACTTAATGACAGGTACCGCAGTTTGATTTCTGACCCGGTGATGGGAATTACTAACATACCGTGTTTCACCCCCAGGAATTTAAAAGTTTGTTGATTTGGGATAATCGCCGCTCATTACCCAGATCTGTACCTCGAGGTTCACGTTGAAAAGTACATAACACGAACCTGCATTCCTGTGTGTTCTGTTGATAACTGACATAACAATATAAACCTACATCGATAATGTTAAGAATAACTTACTTTTAAACCCAAGGAGTATCCTTTGTACTTGGATATCATGTACTTATCCTCCAGTCCGTAAGTCTTGTTGGTCTTGGGATTTATGTGGCTCCATCGCCATTCATAAGTCATCATGGTTCTGAATACATTCAAAATTGACGTATGACAAAAATAAAGGGAGAATTAAAACTAATGAGGACCAAGTCCTCTCCTATCACTGGTAACCCTTTTTCTCAAAATGCTTTTACCGCTGTTTGAAGTTGGGCACAGATTGTCGTCATTCGTCTGAAACTGGGTACTGTTTTGGACGAAATAGCCGATGACCTACGAAAACCTCCGTCCTAATAAAATTGTTACAGATACTTTTTCTTTCCCCGCACTGTACCTGAATGGAACTCTCTACCCCAATCTGTCCGCACATAAAATTTACTGAATATTTTCAAATCTGAACTAAACAATTTAAACCTACTTGACGTGATCTCTAAAAGTCACTATCACGACTGAATGACTCCGTCCGAATCAATGCCTTAATCCCTTGGAGGGAGATTGCATAGTATTTGATTATTTGATTTAGACTTACTGAATTGTTGGGATTTGTCTTACGGCACATTAAGACTAGCCTGAAAATTAGTGAAAATTATAGTGTCAGGTCTGACATTGTGTAGGTAAAACGGGTAAGAACTTCATGAAACGGGTCGCGCATCTCTATCGAAATGATTTAACCCGCTATCAGGCTTACCTGTTGGCGTATCTTATAAACTGCATGTCAGACACGGTGTAAATATGGCCGTCGGGGTCAGTGTACTGGCCGTACATGTACGGTTTATAAAATATCTGGTTTTTCCACATGTTCATGTCAAGTATCATAACTAGGAAGATGATGCCATAGTTGAACCATTTACCGGCGATGTACACTTCGCCGCAGCCGCCGGGAAGGTTAAAAGACAACGAGTCCGAGTTGATGCCCGGCAGTTTGACGTCCATACCCCCAGCGAAGTAGGGAAACTCCCAATCCTACAAGACAGATCGAAGAAAGAAATGGATGAGTGAATGAATGAATGAATGAATGAATGAATAAATGAATGAATGAATGAATGAATGGTTGAATGAATAAAAAATAGCTTTTGCTTTGACATACCAGCTCGCGAAGACGAGCGTTTTCGGGAACAGCGTTGCTTGTTTGTTGTTTGGAAAAGCTGGGCAAAATAAGGTTTGTTTCTCGACAAAGGACGTAATCCAAAACTTAAAGGGGAAGGACGGGTTTTGTTGTTTGACTTGCAATAAGAAGATAAAAAGCACCGCCAGTTTCGTAAGATACAAGTGTCTTGCCAGTTAAGGACGATACCGAAAAAGATTTTCGTGTTTGTGGTTTGCTGACTAACTTCAACTTTGTAAGAAATAAACTACAATGCATCTCCAGAAATGTTCTAGTATTTTTTCAAAAATAAGATGCAATTGTATAAATTTGCTTTCATTGTATTACGAGATTTGGAGATTCATTTGCAGTTACTTAGTAAATAAGCAACTTTCCCAATCATGCGCAGAGAATAGCAAGGGTTTTGCTGGTGGTCACAACCCCTGTTTACACTATTCTGTGACATTTTTGAGGTTTTGTCTTTTACTTTTTTCGAAAATGATTGATCTTTTTTTTCTTAACCCAACCTGCCATGTTGCCAGTACGTGAGGCCCGCCAACCGAAGCCACAAAGTTGTTCTGCGCATGATTGGGAAACTGGCTTATTAAACGCTGCTTTCCATATCGGGCATATCGCAGGCTCACCTGCATGATTATGAGAAGGTTCAACACCAATATGAAGGAAGATAAAAACGCGCGCGACACCTCACTGGACGCCACAAAGTCGTAATTGAGCCTATCCCATGTCACAAAGTCAGTAGTGATTCCGGTAGCGACGACCACCGTCATTGTTACAGCCACGAACCAGAAGGCAATCACGCGGTTGAATCCCTTGTTCCAGACCGCTCTCAAACCTTTCGCCCAGTCAGCATACTTGAGGGCCTGAGGAAGATAGTGGCAATCGTGATACGTTAGAAATTGAAGCAGCAGTTATAGTCATATAGGCTTAATGCCCGCCATGTATTTTATAACTGACGTAATGGCGCCTAATCTGAGTAAAGGTTAACGTCCGGTTAATGTGAAACACAATAACCCCATAGCATGGGGATAAGGTAGGTGAAGGAAACGATTCATACCCCCCCCCGGGGGGGCAGGTTTGGCGCCCTTCTTTGGTAATTACGCTATGTAGGCACTCACCTAACGTTAGAAATCGATCGAAATTCACAGCAGCTAAAGTGACCTAGGTTTAATACCCATCGTGTGTTTCAGTAATCCTTAATGCGCCATTATCTGAGCAATAGAAGTGATGTTACAGCACAGCGAAGGTTAACTGCTGGTCAATGTGAAACACAACAACCCCCACATCATAGTGATAAGGGAGGAGAAATTGACTCATTCCCCTTCCCCCCGGGTAGGTTTGGTGCATTTCTTTAGTAGTTACTTCTTGTAGGCACTCACCTAACCTTAGAAATTGAAATTCGCAGCAGCTGCAGTCACCCAGGCTTAATATATACCCTTCATTTATTTAGTAAACGTACTAGCACCGGTCAATGTGAAACACAACAACCCAACATCACGGTGATAAAGGAGGAGAAGTAGACGATCCATACCACCCCCCCCCGGCGGGTAGGTTTGCTGCCTTTCTTTTGTAGTTACTCCATGTAGGCGCTCATGATCATCTAACCCCAACCCTAACCGTAAACATAACTTTAACCCTAACACTTAACTTAGACATAGTAAGCCGTAATCCCTCTAAGCAAGCAAAGATAGAAAACCAAGAAAAGTAAGGAATGTTAAGATAGATAAAAACAAAGTATGTAGGTTCATTCAACTAGTGCCAAGTAGCTTCCTTTTCTTTCCTAGCTTGTTTAAAGTGAATGCTTCTTATTATGCTGTAGCAGTACTGAGCTTGGCTACTTTAAGTTTCTTCCAAAGCTTGTTACCATAATAGAACGAAGCAAGTCAGTTTCGCATTCTTCGTCAAACTCCATTGTATTAATAAACTCACTCAAGCAGCCTTCAAGAGCCACCCTATATTGATCAAGACGAAACACGATAATGTCCTGTAACACCATGAGATTCACTATATGTAACGCAATACTCACCTGTAACATCATATCAGTGACCATCCAGGCGGTGAGAAAGTCCCCCAGCCAAACTGCCATGGCTGAGGCCTTCATGAAGGTCTTGTTCTTCATTCCCAGGTTGCGGCTGGCGTGCAGTCTGTCCATGTACTTCCCTTCTAGCATCAGGAAGCCGTTGTAGGCGAAGTGGAAGATGTAGAGCGACATAACCGAGGTTAGGAACATCACCATCCACGAGCCCTGCCCGTCCTCGCTAAACAACAACACGTAGTTTAAAAGGGTGGTGGTTAATACGTGAGACAGGTATAAACTCAGACCGGTTTACAATACAATACATTTCAGGTGCCCCCGTGGGTCTTTTCAGCAACCTGTTCACAGCAAGTATATGGTTTAGTGGTTGGGATCTTAACCAGACCGCTATCAGCGGTTCACAATGATTTTCTGTCTGAGACATTAAGTTGCACCCTCAGTTAACAGACCACAACACCGAGATTACCCTACTCTTATCGACAAATGGGTGGGATCTTTTAAGTCCCCGATAGGACGTCGAGAAACTAGACCAACGGCTTAACGTCCGTGTCCACGGACGGTGTGGCGAAAAATGGTCACCCAAAGTTCAACCCTCGACTAAGTGGGTAGGTTCTTAAGTCCCTCGATAGAACGTCGAAAGACAAAATCAACGGCTTAACGTTCCTATCTAGGGGCACGACATTAGATAGGTCTCAATAAAATACGTGTAACCAATTAAATGATCTTATACCGTTTTGAAGTAACAAACCAGTTTGACCTAATTTTGGTGCAACTTAAAACCGGAGTGAAACAGTCAGACCAGTCTGATTTAGATAGGTTGGGAAGTTTCCGCGTGTAGCGTCAGACCGGCAGGCAGGGCAAAAGTCCCTCCCCCTAAATTTTGAGTCTAGCTACGGCTCTGAGAACAATTTAGAGATTAAACAATATTCTCTTCTGAAGACGAGTTTTCCTATCTAATATGAATTCGGCATATATTAGCGAACAAGAAAACTACAAAAACACATTTAATTTTAGTTTAGTAAGACGCGAATTGGGCCTTACCTAAAGATTTTAAGTTTAAGTTTATGGCAAAACAACCATTTGTGGATCAGAAACTTTCCGATGAGACAACCCAACAATATGGCGAACCCTGAGCAGGCCAGCTTTATCAGTACAAAGCTTCCGCGCGGCCATCTGAAACAAAAGCAATGAAACAATACGTACAATATACTCTAGTCACATAGTAGAAATGCACATTTACAATAATAAGTTTAGATCAGCCGGAGTAGAAAAGCACTAGAGCACTGCAACTAAGAAGCCAGATATTTTGTTAATGCGGATAGCTAGTAAATAAGTATGGTAAAATGTAATGATGATGATAATGATGATGATGATGAAGATGATGATAATGATGATGATGAAGATGATGATGATGATGAACAGAGAAAACAAAAATGAAAATTACTTTACAAACTAGGGTTACCAAAATGACCCGAGGGTACTCCGATATATAAGCTGTACGGGGACATGCCGCCCTTCAAGATATGCATTTTGGACCTTCTGATCATAAACAGAGCATAAAATGTTTGGATTTTTTAAAGTTCATCATAAACAGGGTCTAGAAATTACGTGGTTTGGCTTTAATCTTTATTAAGTTTCAAATAGCAAAGCTAATCCCGAAACTGCTCAGATGTTGGCGTAATTAGCGGTTTTTGTTGGGGGAGAAAACCGGAGTACCCGGAGAAAACCCCCAACGTCGGAGAGGGACCGCAAACCCAGCTCACATACTTCCCAGGTCGGGAGTCGAACCCGGGTCGCATTGGTGAGAGGCCAGTGTTCTTGCCACTACGCCACCCCGACGCCACCCCGACGCCCCCAAATGGATGAATGTGTAAAATTTGAACTCAAAATCATGAACAAGGTATGAATTTCTGATAGTATTTCTCATAAACACTGGGGTCAGTTTTGAGTGTCTGGGCAGAACAACCCTACTTACTTGTAGGTTGAGTATCCCTGGGCAAAATGACCATAAAAATAATGTGAACTATGTTTTAAAGTCGATAGATACGGACGATTATTCTGCTGTTGTCATTGATATTGATCGTGGTAACGGTAATGTTGATCATGGAAAAAAGAAGAAAATCTAAGGAAGAGATACGGGCTACTTTCCAAACTTGCCCCAGTGACCTTAAACAATAACTTCAAGTTGAGGTCGAATTCCAAGTTCTCATACATTTGCTGTATTTCGGTCTTACTGGCCTCGGCTCGAAGATTTTGTTCATGACCACAGGGGCGTAATACGAAAGTAGTCTATGAGTTAAGTAAATAAGCAAAGCAGGGTCGGTGCGCTGCAAACTAACCTGATAAATAGAAAGGTATATATCTCTCCGACGTAGTTGATGACACATGGGGTGTTGCTGTGCGAGACGGGGTCCTGCGCGAAGCTGAGGAAGTTACAGAACACCACCAGGTAGGCGATGGTCAGGCGGGAGTACGGGTGTCTCAGGTAATACTTCCACTTCTCCGGGTCGGTTCTCTTCTCTTCCTCTTCGTATCGCTTGAGGTCCACACGCGGCTGGTGAATACACGATTCCAACGGTCAGTGGACTGTCTCGTCAGACGATCGTTGTTTATAAGTCAACTGATTCAATGTGTCATGAGTTATGAGCCATCACGTTAAAAATAAAGGGCTCGGAATAGCAGTTTAGGTTCAGGGTTTAATTACGATAAGGATTAGGACTGGGGCGCTTGTTAAGACTGTTCGTGTGTTTGAGAGTTTCTAATCATGTTCATGTTGTAACATTGGTCATGCAATGATGTATCTGAATTACAAAAAGAAAATATATTTTTTAGTCTGACTGTTGTATAAAGTTTCATTGCAATCCGAATGTGTGTGTTGTTTAGTAATCACTGAAAAACTACTCGTATCTTTATTTTTATTATTATTATTATTATTAAAATTATTTATTAATATAATAATAATAATAAATAATAATAATAATAATAATAATTATTATTATTATTATTATTATCGTTATTATTATTATTGTTTTTATTATTATTTATATTATTTATATTATGCTAAAATAAACTAAACAAACGCATCAAAAACTTTCACTTTTAAGGGCGAATTAACTTGCTGGCACTACAACTTCCACTTCCAACAACCGGGTTGGGTGTCTAGACAGTCGATTAACCTTTTTCAAGGGTAATAACTCGTACTTCATATACTAGACACTCGATACTCTAAGAAAATGTTAGGTAAAAAAGAAGGGGATGCCGAACTTTTGACAATCAAGAGGATGACGAAGACAAAGCTTTTATCACTATGATATTAGATAATTCGGCGTAATTCTCAAGTAATTTCATTATACCCAACTTCCCAAGATTTACCATTCATTCAAATTGTAGTAACTCAATTCCAGCAACAAATTTTGATCCAATACAAAGTGTGATTGTATGTGCAGCAATTATTATCGGAGTTTTAAATGTATAATATAAGTTGTGAAGGTAAAATTATATCTTTTCTTCAATTTAATGCATTTGTTTAAAAGCTATCATGGAAGTTTTTTTGCCATGTCTAATCGTAATTTCAAAGTAATTTTTGAAATGTGGAAAATTTAAATCAAAAACTTCACAACTAGGAAATGAATTCGTCTCTAGTGTTACCGTTGAATAGAAGCTGATTCACTGTCACTCAATTTGAACATATTGTCACATCCGTGTGCTTACCCAGTATTTCTTTCCAAGTTCGTGGTATTTCTGAATCTCCCTCAACTCCTTCGGAGTGACAAGCGGAACAGTCGGGTGGACCTTTGCAGGCATATCTCAAATGTTTCAGTCAGGGAGTCTGTGCAAAAAAGTTCTTTTGAACCATGAAGAAATCTAGCTTTGATTGGGCCGTTACTGTGACAACGAAAGCCGCTGACAATGTCAATTCACTCTTCCAAAACACCCTATTATAACACCCAAGATTAGAAAAAAAATTCTCAAATCCAACACTATTACTAATGATAATTTAAATAAACTAAACTTAATCAGATTCCAAAGGACCGACTATGAAACAAGCGTTTTCCAAGGGTATATAGTTTTTCGAATGATCTAAGAAGTTTCAGTTGATATGTTTCCAGCCAATAAATTCTCAATTTGAAAACTTTTGTTTTTGTGGTTACATTCGCTCAATAAAAATTTAATGAAAACTGTTTTTCTTTTTTAATAACAAGCATATCGTTTCAGAAATAACAGGGCAGGTTCGTTTTAAGCTTTTAACAGTATTAAAATAAAGGTGATTGCTTCATCCATATTGTAAAAATTAAGAGTATCCACTTACAACTGTGGAAAAAACTCTTTAATTTCTATTCTTATTATCTGTACAAGGTTATAGTTTAAGACGAAGCCTTGCTTCTACATAAATGGTCGAATTTCTTTCGCTACGTAATCTACACCTTTGTCTTTCCCTTAAAGTGGAACTACAAAAACCGTGACTACTTAGAATTATTTGTTGAATGTGTTTCTAAGCCAATCAATCAACGAGAAGACCTTATCCACAAATAACGACAGCCTGCTCATCTGCGGTTTATCTCCACGAGTGTAAGTTATAACTGGCAGATAAACAGTAAACACTTTCACAATATGCACCAAGACAAAAAAAATACCGTAATTAAAATAACTCAAAAACCTCTTCCATCTACCACACAAACAAATTTTTTACCGCAAAATATTTCTTTCCGATCCATCTCGCTGCCGAGAAACATTTTCTGAAACTGACGTGAGACCAAAAAGTTACATTTTATTAAAAAGTTGTCTTAAAACAAGAATAGGAAGGTATTTATAGCTGTACACAAGAATTAGACGATATTTATAGACAGACTAGGGGTGTTTATTTTTTCTATTGTTGAAGTCGACACTTTTAGATTCTATCTTTAAAAGCCCCGAGCCTGATGTACTGACCTCACTGTATAAATTAATGATATTATTTTTTTTAATGTTCAGTGGTAGCACAGGCTGCCCAAGCTTATAATTCGACTTTTTTTATGCGTTCTGGAGTTCCCTGTACGGCCGACGTGGTGTACGTG
>JAOBYE010709437.1:0-11241 GCA_025403585.1 Parazoanthus swiftii
GCCCCCCCCCCCCCCCCCCCCCCCCCCGCTATAAGGTGGGGTTAAACTAAGTATCTCGCGTGAGAAATTTGCTTCTTTCAATAAAGTAACCTTTTACACATGTTTTTAGCAAAGATTTGAAATTGGACTACTGTTAATCGGTTTTCTACAAGAACCTTGAAAGTTTAGAACAACATGCGAAACTTAAACAATCTTTTTTAGACTGAGAAAAGATTGCGTCTGGTAAAACTTCGAAATTAACTGGTTTCATTCAGACTATAGTGAACATAATTCTTGCGTGGAAACATTCATATTAAAATTTAAGACAAGCCAGGCTAAAGGTTCTAAATTTGTCACAAAACGTCTTCGCTTCAAAACAATCATCCCTGAAGGTTTGAAGTTAGGTGTTTCTGTGAGAAATTAACTTGAAGGCAGACTTTTGTCCAACTTTAATAAGAAGTTACCGGTATTCGTTAAAAAAAAGAGCTCCGTCGGTGCAAACACGGTCCAAGTGACGATTTCAAATAACTTTTCACAAAACCCCAAAGCAATCTAAAGTCGAGTTTCCTCCCAAACATTACAAACTAACATCATTTTTGATTGCAAAAGAGCGTCATTCTAAAATGGCAAGAATTAGTTATAATCCTTGCATGGATAAAACTCTCGCCTTTGGCTTAAGAACAAAAAAAAGTGATGTTATCTAAGATTAGCCTAGGAGACAGTGTAACTGTAAAAGTATAAGTTAGGTTTTCTCATAGTAAAAATTGCTATGTATTGCACCGTGATGTTGGTAAATGGCATTTAAACATTCTACCCAATGCTACCATGTTAACTCGACCACATGTGAAGGGTAAACCGTTAACATTCAGTTAAAAGATTATTGAAGTGCTTATGAGCTTCAAATGTTTTGCTGTCCCAGACTTTAATATGATTCACTATTATCAATCGGAAAATTGCTTCCGAAAAGCCTCGTTCTACTGATTTAGTCGCCTTCAAAAATAAGTAAAATTGCGACATCTCTGCGCCCTCAGAACTCATGGCCGCGCTGGCGGAGACTGGGACTGACATGGGTTGATGACGTCACGTAGGATGACGACATCAATTGTTTTTCAGAACACGCGAGGTTTTCGAAAATGAGTAATCCTTGTGTTGTTGGAGTCTTCAAGTATAATGCTGATCCAAGCAAAGTCATAAATATGCATTACGTTCCATTCTAGGGGAGCAAAGATGACCTGCACGACGTCATCCACTTCAATTCTGACCCGGGCCTAAAAACTTGGATATGCGGACACAAGGTTACGATTTCAATCGAAACACAACCGGAATATTTAACTAAAAAATTCACCAGGCCGCATATCAATACAAAGTAGTAAACTACCTTCACCTGGCCACAATAAAAATTACTTGTTTTCAACCAAAGTTTTTGTTAGCTTGAAGTCTGAACCTCCCTGTGGCTATTGATGACAGGGAATTGTTGCGTATAGAAATTCTCGTAAATAGTTCAGTCTCAGATCTATGCTAAGCATTTTGCCCTAGGGAGTGAAGAAGCTAGTCTAACTTGCCACACAGAGCAAAGCTTGTACTTTACCATTGGAATCAAAGCACGTTGCAACATGGCTTCAATCCGTCAATTCATCTTTTGTATCATCCACATGATGTGTTTTTGCCAACCAATTAAAGCCGTCAAGAAAGGTATGCTTTTTAATGTTCTGCTTTTTACAAGTTTGTCAACATTTTATTCATTTAATACTTGAAAAACCAACTGTACTTCAGTTATGACATTTAGCAATTCTTGTCTGTTTTCCTTTAACCTACGTTTTACGATAATTTAAAGATAAAGTAGAATGAATGTACTTTAAAAGTCACCCATCCCAGCAGCAGCATTTGCATTGTATTTTTCTACAAGAAGCTCATTTACAAATGTTTTTGGTCGCTGACATGCCTGGTATTGGGACCATGTTGGAAAATAAATTGGTATTTTAACGATAATTAAAACTAGCTTGTGGCCAGCAAGTTCGGAAGGAGTAATCTTGTGTAATCTTCCTTTTAATTCGACAATTTCCTTTATCAAATGAACAATTAGTAAACATTTGATCGGTTTTAGAACTTGGAGTTACTCGACGATTACTCCATTCATGGTTAGTATTAATTCCGCCCAATATACTCAAAGCTCCAGGTTCATCTCGAACTAATGTTTCGTTCCAAAATGTTTATCTTCCAATCGTAATCATTTTATCTTGATTGATGTTTATTGAATGGTTTAAAACCATTATTCATTAAGATAGAGTGAAGGGACACAAGAAAACTCGATTTAAAAATAAAAAATCTTGATATAAAGTATTTAATTTCAAACCAACAAGACTTTCTTTCATTAAAACTTTTTCGTTTTGTTCTTTAGTGTTTCGAAACAATCTTGACCACTCATCTTCGATTTGGCCAGGAGTGTATGTGGGCCAATTTGTCGAATATACTGTATTCTTCAAAAAAAAACCTCCCTCTCATTTTCATGTTTCGGAGTAAAATACTTATTTATAATCATATAACTGAACTTTATTCTTTTATATCTGTGCGATGATAAACTTGTAAAATCTAAACTAAAGAAACGGACTGGCACAAATGTTTGATTCCTAAAATAATTTAACACTTTGAATGTAAAAAATAGCAAAGCTCAAACTCGACACACTTCCTACTGTCAACATACCTCCTGCTGATAAATAATGTTGGCTGCAGACGTTGTTGAAAGTTCAATGGGAAAGCTGTGGAGAACTTCATTTTTGTACCAGCAGGGAACTGCTTCAAAATTGTTATTCTTTAGAAACGATGATTGGGACAAACGCAGTGGATTGAAAAAACGAACCGTTTTTTCGACGTAGTACTAGTGTGTATCGAAAAAATTACACCTATCAGTTGCGATTATACAGTCTACAACCGCGTATTCAACATTTGACGGCCACTACCAACATTTTAATAGCAACAACATCAGCAACAACAGCAAAAGCGATGGAGACAACATATCTCTTTTTTAATGAGATACTAACCAGCCGACAAGTTAAAATTGTATATATAGAGAGAGAGAATGGTATTAAACTAAGTTTAAAGAAAAATGTTTTTGAAGGTTTGGAAACTGAGCTTTGGTATTGAGGCTCGTGATTCGAAAACAGAACCTGATGATGCAGTATAGGTCGAAATGACGTTTGTGTAACATTAACCACCTTTTACGTTTATACGTTCTATGCCCATAAAACTTTACACTGCTATCAATTACATAAACAAAGTATGTTTAACCTAGTCACTTTGTTACGTTAAAACGTAAACACTAACAAACACAGTCATACCACATCACATTAATCACTAAATAATTTCATTGCATCCAGTTCTGTCACTCTCTACTCGTGGTAGCACAAAAATATGGAAACTACAAGAGAATCAAATCGCTTCCTCACTGCGATAGCGAGAGGAAGGGAACAAGAGGGAGGGGGTGGTGGTGGTGGGCGAAAGCGCCAGTTTTCATGTTATTTGACTATGGAAAAAACAAGAAACCTGAACTAGGAAAGGGGAAGGCCGGGGGAGGGGCGTCACATTTGCGGGTCAATTTCTTTTCTCACATGCTCAAAAACAGTATGTTTTAAAAGTAGATTCAACGTAAAAAATAGCTAGTATAATAATTTTATTAAAGTATTTCTTAAACCTGATATGTTTTCAAATGTTTCTGATGGCATTAAGGACTGTCTTTCAAAGACTGTGGATCTTGTTCTAAAGACGGGATGAAGATGCAGAAAAATATTGGTCGACATAGGGTTTTAATTATGTTCGTTATGGGAGTGCACGTGATCGGATTTGTTTTCATGGACGAACGCAGGCCAATATTTTAGAAAAAGTAATGATATCACACAATTTAAAGCAGCAAGTCCGTTCATCCTCGTTAACCTTTTTCGGCCCAAGCCCGTTTTTGTGTTCCTGGGCCGGGGCGAGGAATTGTGGCGAGGGAGGGATGGGAAGGGGAAACTATTGAAATTATTCAACGCATTGGAATAAAAAAAAGGGAAAGGGAGAAAAAGCGCACTTTCCTTCACTTTCCCAGACCGAATTCCAGCGTTTTCACCCTTCGAGTCCTCTCATATAGACCACTTTCATAATACGCCCCAGTGGACATAAACAAAAACTTCGAGTCGAGGCCAGTAGGGCCAATATACATCAAATGTACGAAAACTTGGAACTTGACCTCGATTTGAAGTTATTGTTCATAGCCACTGGAGCAAATTATGAAAGTAATGTATGTTTATTGCTTTCGCTTGCTCTCATTCCCTTTTGAAAAAACCAAGGAAGCCTCTGTGGACGAGAGAGTGTCAAAGTAGTGTTCCAACAAGGTTGGAGACACTGAATAACCAGTTGTAAAAAATCGTTATGCTTTGGTATTTTTCGAGAATTTTTTTGACTGAACTCAACTTTGGCTTTTTCCCTCAGACGAAACCCAACCACAACTAACCCAAGAGCCCACCTGTCAGGAAGTGACCGTGCCAATGTGTAGGGGCCTGGGGTATAATCTCACCCGGATGCCCAACAGTCTAAATCACACCACTCAGGCCGAGGCGAAGCTGGAGATCTACCAGTACTTCATATTAACGCAAACCAAATGCTCCCCGGTTATAAGGTACATCAATTGTGTTTGAAGCGTTTGGCAGATGAATCCAGACAGTCGAAAAGCTTCGCGTCCAAAGAATGGCCAATTTGGCTAGTGAGAATACGAAGAGCCCAAATTAACTCTATAAGAACTTGAGGCGTTGAACGTGAAAGAAAATCAATCAATTTCAAAATGTGGGAAAACTGAGTCGCTTAGAAGCCAACTTTTAAATAGGGACAAACGTCGATTTCAATAAGTTTGCAAATTTCCCGGTTCCAAATCACTATAACCTGGAGGCTAGACCTCAATTTGCACTGTTGACGTTTCTTAGTCGTTCCATTTCGCGAGATAGCGGCCAACTAGTACTTAAAAAAACCTCGTCGGACTTCTTGAAACATGCAAAAGTGAGTATCAGTGTTAAAGTCAGAATCTCCTGCTAATTCAATGCTGAAACAGGTTGTTTAAAATAGGGAGCTAAAAAATTTCCCTTTTACATTTGTAGCTTCTTAACTTGTAGTAAACAGACGCTTGTGAGTAGTTTTACAGATTTAGAGACATTTGGTAGCACCATTTGACTTTTAGAAGAAGTTAAGAAACAGGATTTTGGCCCTTTCTAGGTTCTTTCTTTGCTCCGTGTTCACACCTGCTTGTATTCCGGAACACAACAAAGTTCTCCCTCCGTGCCGCTCCGTGTGTGAAGAAGCATGGAGAGGCTGTCAACCTTTCATCAAGCAGTACTACAGTTCATGGCCCGGTAGCTTGGACTGCAAGCAGTTCCCGGACGAAAGAGACCCGAAATTATGTATGGATCACAAAGAAAATACCAGTGGAGTCGCACTAGCTGTAGACAAGAACTCGACCACTGATACAATTACAGGTAAAGCAATTTGTAGGAGAGCAAAAATTGATATTTGTGTTTTGCAAAAATGTGGGTTGGGCGGTCTGTATTTTCTATTCTTGAAAGTTTTCTGCACAACAAGAAAAACCTTTTTTTTTTATAAATCCTACCTTTTATAACTTGGCGCCCTGTTACTTTCAGAAATCGTAAAAGTGGCGTCGAAATCTAACTATTGACCTTTATATACATGCTTTTTTATAAGAACAACTTCATAAAAACAATGTGGCTGAGGTGGATTAGCCAAGTTAAGAACAATTTTAAATATGAACAAGCTGAGGCTCGGGCTCGATAGCTATTTTTTGTTAAAACTTTACTGGGCCTCGATCTTTAACTTAGTAATACAGAAAGAACAAAAAATAATTCGCAGTGTTTCTCTTAAATAACCATTGTCGTTACCTCAAATTGGCGAATCCCGCGGGGAATACATCCGCCAGGCAACTCGTTTTCCAATACATGTATTGCGATACCTTAGGCTTAGGTTTTATTCGATACCACACATAAAAATAAGAACAGTTTGAGGCTTAAATCGCCAAGAAATTAAAAACAATTTACTGGTTCTTATTTTTAAAAAAAACGTATATTACAATGTTCTTCTTGATTGTTTGGCAAACAAGTTGACGCAATAAAAAGTGGGGATCATGGAATTCTTTTTTCTCTAAAACGTAGTTGAGGGCTATAACAGGATGAAAAGAGGCCTTGTTGAATTGCCTTGGCACAAAAAATTGCCATTGAGAGTATCATGAATGATAAGTTGAAAACGTATTATGTAATCGGCAACCAATAAGTGTCAGCAATGTACTGTCAGTATGACTTTCATAAAGTGACCGTAAGGCAACCGTAAAGCTACGGCTCGTAACGTCCTTCACTACTTTTATTTCTTAACTTAGTGCCAAGAACTGACCCAACAACAGTCCTGCCTTCAATGACCTTTCCGCCCATGCGCGCCACGAAGTGTAGGAAGCACCGCATACCTCTGTGCAAGCGAATGTACGTCAAGGCCAGGTTCCCAAACCTGCTGGGTCACAGACGTCACGAGGCGGGAGAATACATCGGTGTCTTCACTCCCCTGGTGAGATACAACTGTTCACCGTACCTGAGAGACTTTTTGTGTATACTTCTGGCTCCGCCCTGCACCAGCAACAAAACGCCAATCTTGCCTTGTAGGTCTTTGTGTAATCGAACCCGAAATGGCTGTGAACACATCATGAGACGATTCAAGTTCTCGTGGCCTAACGAAATGGACTGTAGCAGGTTTCCCCAAGATGGCGGATCGGAGTTGTGCGCTGCACCTGCCAAAAGTATGTGTTTTGTGTGTCATCCTGAATATGCCCAGATTTTAGAGTTCACCATTATATTGAGATACCCGACCGTATAGTTTTGGTTATAAATCCCGGAATTGTTCTTACTTTTAAGGGAGTTATTAACACTATCCGACCCGGGCCCGGGGATTAAGGTTGGGGTGCCCCATTGGAACTTTCTTAATATTGTGCCATACTTTACAATAATCAAATATAACTATTGAAGTTACTCAGCCTTGTTTAGCTTTTCAGTTATTCTGAGTAACTTTTACCAATTCCTGCTTAATATATTTATGTATTCTTAATTTAATTTATTTTATGTAACAAAATGGTAAAAAAGTGAGAAGTGTGAAAATATAACCACCACATCTGATGAATTATTTAAATTTATAACTTTAAAATCATTTAAAGATTTATATAAATTTATACTTAATTACACTTTCGCCATATGTTATGTTTGTTTTCTCATTCTTTCCCTTACACCATCGGTCTAAAATGGGTGTTGGTTTCTCCCGCTTGGGTCACAAGGTTATTTAGAATTTCAGAATGGAACGAAATTTGGCATGAAGATATAGTTCAAGAGTATGTCTCCTCTGAGGTTATACGTAGTTCAAACTCCACTTGTTAGTGATAAGCTAACATTTTACGACAAATGTTGCAGTTAAAGCAGCCTACTAACTTGATCAGTATACTGCGAATAAAAATGAAAGGAACAAACTTCGGGAAATTGCAATGTGACATTGAACAACTTATTTAAATAGTAGAATATTTAAATTAACTGAGAAAGGTCGGGGAGCGTTGTCTGATGAGAAAGAAACCGAAATAGACTCCTAAAGCTGAGCCCAATCACGCTTAACTTAAAAAGTTATATGGTAGTATCTTGCATAACTTCCAGAGCTCCGACAGTTAGATTTTTCCCACTATAGCTTTGTTCCATTTTATAGGATGCAAGCCAGTACCTGTTCCCAAATGCCAACGACTGTACAGCTTTACAACACAAAGGGCGGATGTGAACACGCGCGTGTCCCGCGGGAACCGTCACATGAATGGCTTTTCTACTGTTCTGAAAGCCGCTGACAAGAGATGTAAGAAACTGTTACGATACTTCCTGTGTCTGCGGCAGTACCCCAAGTGTACGGAGCAGCATTCACAGATTGTCCCATGCCGCTCGTTGTGCAGGAAGGTTCAGAAACGGTGCGGTACGGAGATGAAAAAGCACGGAATAACATTTGCCGCAGATGGTGTTTCAAGTCCAGATTTTCCAGACTGCAAGGTTTTTCCTCGGGACAAAGGCAGCATAGCTTGTTCAACAGGTAAGACTAAGATCTCTATTCATCCCAGGACTTCATCTAGTTTTGCTTATATTGTTCTGACTATGAGAGGCGCTTGTGTCAAATTAGCAACACGTTTTGTGTTGTTACGTATACCTTACTCAGTACATCTCGGGGGCGGACTTCGGATAGGGGCCAAAAGGGCCCCCTCCTTTTATCGGCAGCTTCGAAACCATTTTCAAGAAAAGTACTACTTCGCCGCCTTCTCCTTCCAGAGTTATTTTAAAACTCAGAGATCCTCTTTGGACTCTTTGCGAAACTCCTGGATCCGCCCCTGCTTCTTGCCGGGTTTATCGCACATAGCTATTTTTCTGACATCATCTACTTTGAGTCGTTGTTCTGTTACTTATACCTTACTTGGCACTTCTCAGGGGCGGACATAGGGGAGTGGCTGTCAGACCCCGCCCCCTCCGCCCTTTCGTCGTCTTTTTTGGACAAATGTTTAAGAAAAATATTCAAAAAAATGTGTTTTGGAAAACAGATGCCATTTCGGCCCCCCTTTCTAGGATTGCGGGTTCGCCCCACCATCTTCTAAATTTTTTGATTTCGCCCCCTATACTTCTTGCCGAGTTTATTGCACAAAATAGTCATTCTTTTGACGTCATCTACTTTGTGTCACAAGTTTAACCAAACGCTTGCATACTTTTATTCATTATTCAAATCACTTATGTCACTGGTCTCTTATTTGTCATCAATGCTAGTTTTTAAACTAAAATAACTCGTATTTCTACATGTGAAACTGTTACATTTTTGTGCCTTTCGTCCTGAGGAGGCCGCTGAATTGTATGTTCTTAGCAACAAAGTTTTGAATGAAATACGGACTTTTGTCTCACACTGCGTGTGTTTTGGAAGCGCGCAGAATTTAAATCTAGATGAAAAGAGATCAAAATACCCTGAATATGTCGGCCTGTCTTACCCAATTGTTTATCCAATATACCTATCTTGCCTCTTTATCCAATATACCTATCTTATCTGAGGAAGAGTAACGGTGCTAACTAACTTTTTTAAATCATTTTTTACAGGACCTTCCTAGCAAGAGCTGCATAGACCTGCGATCCTCACCATGTTTGCTCTACTTAGCCTCCATGCACCCTCCATGAAGCCCCTCCTTCTAATCCTCCCACCAGCCTTTAAGAGGGTCCTCCGTCTAACGCGAAGCCCCCAATCTCCAAAAAGCCCCTTTATCTGATTAGTTGTTTGCAAACAAAAGGTTTTTTAGAAGAAAAAAGGATAATAAAACTGTATATGGAGCAGATAAAAACATAAAAATGATTAAAATTTTGTAACAATAAGGTACATTGTAACCTTGCTATCGGAGAAATAACATTCAGTGCATGACTCACTGTATTTAGTATGTAGCGGCCATCTTGGTGACTAAAACATCATCTACATATACAGCTTAAGTTTTAATTATCAAACCTTTACTTGATTCATTTCAAAAATGTTTTAGCTACTATTATTTCTGAAGACTTATAACCATCCGTAGACAACATACAATGACGTATTGTGAGAACGTGGCAGCTCTTGTTAATTCTATTGTCAACGATCCAATAGGGTCTTTCGTTTTCAGAGTAGAGCCTTATTGAGGCTGATAGGTTGTTTATATGCTACTTAAAAGAATTAAAACAAAATACGTAAAGACCAAGACTTTAAAACATATCAAGCACTAAGCACCCCCCCCCTTCTTCCCCCTATCTCCCCCCACGGGAGCACTCAAACAAAGTTTAGGTAGGGGGGTTCCGCCGGAACACTCAAACCACGACCCTGTTCATAAGAAAAGTTCTTGTAAATTAAATTTAAAATACCCTGTTCATGATTTTGAGCTCAAATCCTACACATTCATTTGCTAAACACGTAGTTTCTAGACACTGTTTACGATCAGAAGGTCATAAAAGAAAACTCTGAAGGGCGACACATCCCCGTAGAGTTGTTATACAGAGTACATTGACCCCCAACCTCCTCCCTCCCGGGCCTCCCCATTCTCATAATAGTATCATTCATTAGCTGAATCTCGCCTAAATATCAGTTATCGGATAGAATTTGCAATTGTTAGTTAACTTAAACGAATTTGTGTAATCTAGTGGGATCTAGTGCCCCCAATAGTGCCAGACTTAGATAAAATGGTGTAAAAATCAACCAGTACTTTGCGTGCATTTCCACAATGTCCATGTTTATTACATTATTCAAGGATAAATTGCAAATTTTTATTTCTTTCCGACAGCTATACTCAACTGACATCACGCTGTTTTCAATTTTGTTGATTATGTTCGAACTCTTGAATTAAGAACAACAATGAACATTGCAAATGCCTTTTGTAAAAGATTTACAATTATCTACTTTCAGTTAGAAACAAAATTGTCAGTTATCACCAAAACAGTGTCTGAATATCAATTATCAGTTAAAACTTTAGGGGAATATCGGCTATCAGTTAACTTTATCCAGGCTTTCTCCTAGGCCTCTTGTCCTAAAGCAATGAAAAGATTCAACCCGAGCACCCAGATGTCCGAGAATAGGTTAGACTTAAACCAGGGCTAGGCGAAACTATAAATTTCATTTCTTTACCAGAAGAGATACAAAAAGAAGGTGCAGGATTGCCTGATGAACCTTTATGGTTGTAAATCCTGCACCTTCTACCGTACAGATCACAGCTAATACTGTAAAACTTATAACTTTAGGTGGATAACAAATCCGCTGAAACCGTTGAAACACGCAGTTTCAGTCTTAAAAAAACTAACCAGGTAAAGCCCAAATGTCAGCTCGACTCAGTCTATAAACTGTAGCAAACCATTCATGGGGGACAAACAGAGGAAATACGGTATTCTTCATTGCAAAACGGAAATAGAGCAACCAAGAAAAGACATCCTCTGAGAAACTGGATTTTAACCACAACTTCAGTGCTATTTGGGAAAGTATTATGGAAACGTAACAACTTTAGTAAAATGTTAAAGTATTTTTATATTCTACAAATACTGAATAACATGTAATAGACTCAGGTGTGTTCAAAACAAATTCGAAAAAAGTTTTCCTTCTACTCCTTAACCTTTAACCCTAACACTTTTTTTAAAACGATAAAAGGTTACTGAGAAAAAATTTTTTCAAATCCCCCCCCCACTA
>JAOBYE010709448.1:0-11240 GCA_025403585.1 Parazoanthus swiftii
TTTAGTCTGATTTTATAATATTTAGTTCGATGTTTCTAATTTAGTTTGACTGTTGTATATTTTGTAAAAAATTTAATTAAAAAAAAATTTTAAAAAAACATAATGCAATTTATTAGGTACTGTGGTTCTATCTATCCTCCAAGTTTTTTTAAACAAAATTGTTCCCTTGCCAGGACATATTGTCTTGTAGCTTCTTGCAAAAAGGTTGGACGCAGGGTAGTTTCTCAAACACCATTTTAAAGCTGTAAGTGAAACAGTTTGAAAGAAAAGGCATTTTGTCTTTAACCTACTATTCCGTTGAGTATTTCTGTTATTTAAAACTGTGAAAAACGAAAACTTGCCGGTTTTAGTGGTTTTAAAATTTCAAGCTGGACGACAAAAAATGAAAAAAAAATCGAGTTTATTTTATAATCCTTTCTTATTTGTTTTCCCACGGTCCGGCACGCCTAAGAGGCGCCGCTACCAGTTAACGCAAAATATTAATGTAAACAATTCGATACGAAGGAAACAGCCGCCATCAATAATTTAGAACTGGCTGTCAACTTCGAATATTCACTGTTCAATTTTCTTTCTATAAAACGCAAGAATAGCGAAAGCTCGTTTTAGAGACATAGTTTACTCGCAAATGCAAGTCGAGCACACATAACGCGAAGCTGCAGAGAAGAAACAGCCAAACTGGCTTGAATGTTTGTGTTTGTGATTACGTGACCGTAGCCTACTACAAAATTCTATTGTGAAGATTTACTGGACACCAACAAACAGATATCATTTAATTTTTTAATTTGGCGAATTCAACTGTCAGACAGACGATGCATCAAGAAAATGTTGTGTGAATTACTTGCGTGACCAACGAAAGGATCCAGTTGTGACCTTTGAAAGTGCGAAAATGTGGTAAGTTCAACCGTTGTTTTGGCGCTCGCTTTATAAGATGCGCGAAATGTTTTAACACATTTTTGTAGAGCTGCCTTTTCTCTGTTTGTTCATGGTTGTAAGCGTATATCAATCCGAGCCACTTTTGAATAACTTGAATTTGAAATAACCTAGTCGCGGCGTTTCCGGTTCTCTTGCAATAGTACGCCTCGAAAACTGGTGAGTGGGAGGGACAAAACATTATATTTTGCAAATTAAAACACATCAGAGCCAAGAAAAAGTTCACTTTTAACTTTTAGTCAGACAGTTTTGTTACTGAAGGCCGCGAAATGCGTTTGAGATGATTTGGAAATTAGCCGAAAAAACGGTCGGTAAACAGCTGACTTTGACGATTTCGAGTTTATTCGCTTTAATTATCAATATCTTAAAATTTTGCGTTTTGAAACAAAAGAAGTCGGTTTTGGTAGTTCCCAATAGATGTCTGACTAACCCACAAAAAATCAGCGAAACCTAAATTTGACGCGAAAATGGGTTGGTCGGTTCTTAGGCGGACAGCCTCTTTTGTGGAAAAGCGGTATTATATGGAACACTGTCTCGTGTTACCAGTTTAATATCGATAGCCATTCACTCCGTCTGTTGAGATTCTTAAGATATTACGACCTTTTTTACAGTATTGTCAATTACTTGTGTAGATAGTATTTGGGGAGCGCTCAGGTAAAAATTTGTTTGTAATTTATTACTTTTGTTTTCGTAGTGCAATGGAAGAAAACAAGGGAATTAGTGCGAGACGCCCAAGGATATCACACAGAATCAACTCGACGTAAAAGCTGCACTTGAAGAAAGTATCATGTGACAGCCTTTTGAACTTGACAGAAGAGTACAAAGTGTGAAATCTCGTTGCCTGTGGAAGTATTTTAAAACTATTTATTGTATGCATAGAACTTGACAGCATAACGCAACCTCTTACAAAAGTTTCGAGTCAACGCGCGAGTGTTAGCATAATTTTCAAAATATTTTTAAGCAATATAAAATCGTAAAATACAAGTCTACAAATTGGTTGCAGCTTTGCATTCAAAGTTTGCAAAGTATCGAAAGCGTTTTATGACAACTGTAGTTCGCAAACTGCGTCAATTAACTGGTGTATTTTTATTCTGTGCGAATTTCGCGACTCCTCTTTCTTTGGAAATTTTTTTTTTCTCAGTCATCACGGCTCCTTTCAAAGCTAAAATTGTTTCGTCCAAGTCACGGCCAATACCAAACGAAAAATCCGTGCGCATTATTAAGACCAAGCAAACGTTTGTAATTCAAATGACAAATATGTATATTTATATATTTGGAAATAAATATTTACTAAGCAGTGGTGTTAACTTTTCCGTTGCAGTCTTTGTGATGTGCGAAGTTAATTCCCTCCAAAACAACAGATAAAAGTAAACCAATGCTTTGTAAGGCTTCTGGCACCAAGCACGCTATTGAAAGCACCCTTACCCAGTAGGTAAGCGGTAAATTTCCGGCCTTGTCCCATGAAAAGCCCTCACACCACTATCACCCCCTATTTGGGGGGGGAATCCGAAAGTCGGGTTTTTTTAACGTAATGTGAGGCGGCTGGGTCTGAACAGGATGAATCTAAACTTAAAATTTAACGCGTGGTTAGCATTTTGAAACGAGACATCCTTTTTAAAAAATATCATGATGCTTGGTGTATATGTTGAGCCTCGTCCCCATTCATCTCAGGTTCACTGCCACTACCTGG
Source organism: Parazoanthus swiftii (assembly GCA_025403585.1). Lineage (NCBI taxonomy): Eukaryota > Metazoa > Cnidaria > Anthozoa > Zoantharia > Parazoanthidae > Parazoanthus > Parazoanthus swiftii. The sequence continues at coordinate 2,621 of JAOBYE010709448.1, forward strand.
TCACGAAGGCTTTCTTTGCCTGGTTTCCCAACGTTTTCTATCGCAAAATGGCGGGCGGCGATTTATCTGTAGAAAGGGCTTTCAGTCTCCTGACTACAGAGATGCCAAGTTTCAGTGATTGGCTGGCTGGAGATTTCTCCAAGCAAGCGCCAAAGGCGCAAGCAAGGAGTTGTGCGAGGGGGTCCGGGGACATTCCCTACTGGGAAAAAGTTTTTAAAATCGGGTTCACATCTTGTTGATGTTTGTTTCCGATTGCGGAACAATCATAATTTGAAATTGTGAACCATTTTTATTTAAAGTAGAGGATTTTTTAGTTCGGCTGGAGAGCGAGTCCCAAAGCTGGAGATTTGCTATCTGTGAACGCATTTAGCCAAGTGTGCTCGCAGCTAGCAAGACTCGTCCTTCATTGAGGTCTCTATTACGCCTCGGTACAATAGTTTACAGCTGATAAACTTCGGGAAGATAGACTTGATGGAACATACTTGTTATTAGTTCTGATATTGTTCAGCAAGACGTTTGATCAATTGTAAGTTTGGGACTGTGACTGAACAGATCGTTATTGAGAACACGCATTGTTGTTAGTTTTGTTCAAGTTGTCGACATTGCTCAACAAGGTGCTTCAGCCCCGGCTTGAGCATTTCATAGATGTTTTGGCCCGCAACTGTGCAAACCTCAATGTATCCGAAAGATATATACACTTCAGTGTAAGTTAGTAAACTTTCCAAAACAACCATACTTTTATCATAGTTCTTTTTGAATTTAACAATATTTGTATGATTTGTATATTAAAAGTATAGTAACTTTTTAATTTTTGGAAGCAACCCTTGGATTTTGGGCTACATTTTAGCAATTCTTGAGTTAAAAAAGAGCAACGTTTCATGATTTTGCGAGCACAATCTGTTCAGGTCCAGAGGCGGCCATTCTCCCATTTTACGACCGTGCGCCAGAAAAATTCCAATTTTCGGACCTCGGGGAAAGAAGGGGGGTTGTTTTGCAGTCTAGGGATGAATATTTTTTGATCGTCCGAGCACGAAGGGGCGGACCATTTTGATTTTGAAAAAAAAAATCCTGCAGCATCCTAAAGAAAGAAAAAAAATCATACACGTATCGCTTTGAGCGGAAAATATTCGTCTAAAGATTTGTGGGACAATTCTCGCATCGGGTAATCTATTAAAAAATATGTACCGGCTTTTCGACAGGAAATATATCTGCCTTGTTGGTCCGTGGGCAAAAAAACTCATGCACTAACAAAATTTTGCAGCCTCCCCCTCAAAAATTAAACGGTCTTCCCTTTCTGCTTTCCGATGCATTTACATTTCTGATTGAGTTTTTCAATATAACTGTTTAGCTAAATTGCATTTTTAACTTTCAAATCAGTCAGGGTTGATTTTGCTGATTTTTTAATGGTACATTAATTAGACCTGCGGGTTATTTGAAAAGGTTTACATAGCGAGATAGATCAGTTCTCAGCCTCCCTCGGTATGCATTTTACTCGTCTTTAGACACAAGTAGACGAACAATCGACATCAAAATGCGAGGAAATTGGTTATCTGCTAAGCTGCGTACCACTGCTGATAGAGTGATAAGGGGGAGGGGGTTCACTTGAGACCAAAATAGCTAGGGCCAGATTGGGTTAATTTAAGAGTTAAGAGTATCCGGAGAAAAAATTAATTAAGAAGCAAACCACAAGTAAACAAGCTTTTTATGTCACACTACATAATAAAGAACAATACAGACATTCTGCATTTTACAACGATAGCAGCAAATAGTTTTTGAACAATGATGAACTCTGTACACGCTAGTCTGAAGTTGAAGGAATGCCGCCTAAAAAAACACTTCAGTGTGTTGCGTTCGGCAGTCTTAAAATAAATCGAGGGTGCGTTGAATTGACCGTATTGCGGTATTGGAAAACACCCGAGAAGAATACTTAACACCTCAAAGCAATAAAACGACTACTCTAGTTTAGAACTGGGATAAATTTGATCAACTTTGTTTTGAAAGAAACACTGCTCCGTCCAGAAATATCAAAGTTTTTATTTCCTTTTCGGAATATGGTCAATGGAACACACCCCCAGTCTCGAGTTATAAAAGTGTACACTGCATTACTGCTATACCAAAAATGCTGTATTTGAAACACTTGTAAAAACTCTCGATGTTCTGTTTAAAAGAATAACTGAAGGACAGCATTGACTTGCGAACGTTTCTTGGAAATCCACATCGTCTATATTACACACATCAAGCTTCCGTAAAATAAATGCGCACGTTGTAGGAATCTAAAACTTCTTCCCCGAGTACTGCCGGACACTGTGAATAAAGCAGGAAACATACAGGTTAGTGCTACAAGGTTTTTGTGGTTGTGTAAACTCGCAAGGATTAAAATATAAACTATGATATAGTTTAACACTAAAATCCAAGGCCAAGAAGAAAACATCGATTTTTTTAAAAAAATAAATGTGGCGGGTGTGTTGTTATTTTCTTAGCAAAACCCTAAAAGCAGCCGCTGACAATCATTAACATCTTTATAAGTGTGCAAAGTGAACAATTTGAAATTAAAATAGTCACCAGAAGTAGAAACCGATCTGCAGTCACTTGACTCCTCTTAATCGAAACGGCGTATGAAAATAAACTTTTTTGCCTTTTTTATAAAAAGGAAATGCGGCATTAATATTGAAAGGCGCGCAGGCGCTGGTGAAACAATTCTTTTTTATCTGGCTCAAGCAAAAATAATAGCTCTTATACGAACCTCTGCTGCAAGAGGAACTGCGCGTAGCAGATCTGTTCTTGAGTTCCCGTGATGGTAATAACTCTGTCGTTAGAGCCGGGCAGCGGGTCGTCAATCTTGATAGTAGCACAGCACCGCGATCTACAACAAGCACACAAGTCTCAAAATCTTGTTTCATTATACGTAGTTTTATGTTTTAACTATAACTGTGAAACTTCTTAAAACGCACTTTTACCAATCGACAGACACTATAATTTAATATAAAAGTACAAGTGAAAACACAACACACGCGATCAGTTTTCCATTTTCGTTTTTAGAAACGGCAGCAAAAATGCCAAGTTCCAACTTTTCTTAACACCATCTGGAACGGGCACGGGGGTAGTGGTCCCGTTTTGAATGGTGTGGAATTAAGAGCTGAAACTTATCGTTTTTTTCTAGAACCTATGGGGAATCATTTACTTGTGTTGTGGTGTGTTAGGGGGAAGGGAGGAAGGGGGGGGGGTCTGGTTGCAACAGCACAAAATTAATGGAACAATCTAAGTTTCGCTACAGAAATACTGAAGCACCTTGGTTTCAGTTGTTATGGAATGAACAAGAAAATACCTCGCATAAAAGAATTGAAGCGTGTTGCATAAACATATCTTTTCTTGTAAGTAGGCAACTGGAAAGACTTCAAAAATAACTTGGAACATTATAACATCATCAATCCGTCCACTCGGCAACACAAATTGCCCAGAAATACCACAATTTACCAGTATCAGTTAACAAATCCTTCACTGGTTGCGCACAACAAACAGATAAAACAAAGAAACATCACTTTGGTACCAAATATACAACAAAAGAAATTTTAAATTGTCACTAAACCATTCTTTTTCGTTCAAATTGCAAAGAAGGAGTTTCTATACTTTTCTTATTTCTCTGTTTTTCTCTTGAACAAACTACAGGGTTTCTTAGGGAATAATGTTAACAATAATAATAAAGATAATAATAATAAATATTAATGTATTTATATATATTGTACATTTTTCATGCACAATCATCGTGTGCAACCGCATTTGGAAAAATAAATACAGCCATATATGTACACTTGTTTTCAAAAATTCTGTTTTTCAAATATATATAGGATATATATATTGCTTTTGTATTTTCATTAAAAAGGTGTTGACAGTTGAAGAGCTGTAACAATAGGTAGTTACAACTGCCTAAGTAGAGGTGCGACAAGTTGAAAAATGAATTTCACAAACAAAAGCAATATATATATCCTATATATATTTGAAAAACAGAATTTTTGAAAAAAAGTGTATATATATAGCTGTATTTATTTTTCTAAATGCGGTTGCACACGATGATATATATATATATATATATATATATATACAATTTTCTATATCAAAGATGACTCATAGACAGATTTTTTCCGTAACTCTGAGTTTTGCGCTTACGCGCTCGTCAGACAAATTTTAAAAACGACTTACTTTGAACGCTTACCAGTTGAACTATTCTTATTTAAAAGAAACATTGAAAATACTGATTTAAAAAGATGTGTACTAAGATAAATCTTGAAACTATTCAGTCTTTACACTCCTAGTTTGTAATGGAAGACGATGCTGCTTTAAAGGCACGACAAGAATAGACAAGTTTTGTTCGGGCACTTGTTACATGGTTGTATACAAGTTGTAATTCCCCAAAAACTAGTTTCTTTCAGTTACAGGAAAACTCAATTCAGTGTATTCCTCTTTCTTTTCATTTCAACAATTGCCCAATGCACACCCACTAAGTTCTGGATGGTCCGGCAGCAACAGAGTCCTTTGCAGATGTGAAGCCACCGACAATGCACAATAAATTTGTTTGCCGCTGCAAGTTCGTGCATGGCTTTGAGCGTGACCAGTAAATCGAATGTCATAATAACAAACAAATCTGGTCAAGAGAGGGGGGTCACTCGGAGCACCTGTTGCACATGAAAGATTAGGCTTTGGCTTGCAGACAGCATGGGTTGGCTTACTACTTTCCATTACTACAATCAAGTTTTAAATAAGATTCGTTTCACGTACAACCTTGGAAATGATGATCGACCCCCTACTTTGATCAGCAGTGACAGGTGGATGAGAAATGTTTTTACCAAAAACAACTATAATTTACTGTAAAAAAAAACTAAAAATGATCTAGTGATTGCTAAGGATTGAACCAAAGCAGAACTTGCTTCAGGAACAAAACTATCCCCTGGATCTAACAGGTGATTATAACCATATAACAACACCTTTACAGACCTGATTTGTTTTATTCTTGTCCCCCCTTTTCCAATAATGGACCCTGCAAGCTAAAGAAAAAAGAAAAGTAGTATCAAGCTGTCTTGTTGCTGACTCGAATGCTCCATGCAAAGAAAACTGGTTGAAAAGAAACTTTGTAACGTAAAACAAAACACGAGCGATGTAGAATCGGGGCAAGTCCATGCTCTGCTGTAACAGTTTTCATTTTTAAGGAACAAAGGCTTTGGGCGTTTGTCAGGAGACTGCAGTTAAGGTACGATGAAGGTGAAGGTGATTTCACTTCTGATTATCGGCTACGGTTAGTCTTTCCACATATCACTGGAAAAGTATTAGATTTGCAATTTTAATTGGTGGTGTGGTACCTTAAATTCTTTTTCAAAAAATTCCCAAATCAAAAAATTCTTTCGGCATTCTTAAAGTTAAATTTCAAAAAATGAGGAAGGTGCAATTGACAACCCTCAATTAAAACCAGCTAAAGCTCAGAACTCTCTTATACATTGTACATCCCTTTCCATTTTTAAACACAAACTTTTAGAACACCTCCGCAATTCTATACAGTAGTACTTAATGAACATTAGTTCATCCTTTTACCTCTTGTAATACATTTTTTTAATTTTGCCAACTTTGGGACAACCTGACCTTCGTGGAGCAAAATTTGCGAGGACTCGAACTTTCTTTAGCTTTCAGAAAAAGCCGTATTTTTCTGAGCTGTACTCGCATGTTTTGCTAGAAATTTAGATCTAAAAGAAATCTCTCAGAGTTTGCGAGAACAACGTCTTTAACTAATAGTTTTCTGATTTCTTGCAAAAACTGCAATAGAAAACGCGAGTTTTTTTAAACCGAGAGTCTCTTTTGAAACTACGGATTGTTAATTGTTTTTTTTAATTAAAATCCTAGTGGTTGTTTTTCCGAATGCAACAGGATCACAACTTGAACATCTTAATAACAATCCAGGTACTAGCCAAAACTTTACATACCCCGCACCCCGCCAAAAAAATGAATGAGCATCTCTATGTTTTTTTTACAAAGAAGATTAAAGACTGACATTAAATACTGAAACAAATTTTTATACAGTATTTACTCGTGTATAATGCGCACCCTGATTTCGAAGCCAGCAAAAAGAAGTGTTTCAATAATCTTTACAACAAATAATTTTCTTTACGGATCGAACGCGATCCATTTTGATAATGCCTGTAAACACTTTATGAGCGAGGAAACGTATAACGAGCTAAATTTGCTGGCAAAGTGACAAGATTCAAAAGAGGGGAATGTTTGCGTGAACTTTAGTCATTCAAATATTTCTGTATTTGCGCAAAAAATAAGAACATAAATGGGATGATCGAACTTTTTCAAAGCTTAAAGGAAGATTCCCCTTTTAAATTATTTTGTCATCAAAATACTTGAGAAAATGCGACAGATTTTTCTGTGAGATTATAGAATACGTCGAAAAACAACCCTCACTTACTACACTACAAGTGTCATCATATTTTTCACAAAAAATTGAAAGAATTAGTTTTAATAAAACCAGATGGTTGGGAGGTTGCATGTAAAATCAGGAAACTTCTAAAAAATGGAAGGAAACACCTGGTATTCAAGCTGGTACCACTTGTATCTGCAGTAGTACTTACATCTTTTGGAATTGTAACCTGCGTGCTTGACGGCATTTGACTTCCTGGAGAGCCGGGGAAATAAAAGTGTTAATACATATGTACCACTTAACTGAGCTGATGCAGGAATTCGAGTACATCTACACTTCATTCCCAACTCCACTGATCTCGTTTCACTAATCTGAAACACTTTCAGCACTGAAACTTTACCCAAATTTGCAAGTGCCTTGACTGTAGAGCTTATTGAAACTACCACTGACAATCATTATTATCAAGATGATGCTATGATGGAACAAAGACACTCATTGTCCAACCAAACACTTACCATCATTCTGACTTTGCTGCAGGTTCTGCATTAGTTTTGCTTCTGCAAAGAGAGTGTTTACAGTTCAGTTAAACTGACATTGTGTTGTACAAAGCGTATTAATTTAAGAAATATGTAAGTCGATTTTGCTGACATCGTCTGTTTACATTTTGACAGCAAATTCTGTCAGTTTATAACAGCATAAATGAAAAGGATTCGGCCAGGATTCACAATTCCGGATTTAAAATTTCAGTGAACGAACTAGCCTGCAATACAGACTCTACGTCCCAATCCCAGGTCGTTCTTGCCCGGCCTAAATATAATTTTAATGCCGTAATCAAAACTCAATCGGCTATGTGTAGTCTATGAATGAACAAATGAACCAATTGACAATAACAGTAAGAAGCAGCATAATCAAGAAGAGTTATCAGGCCATGCTTTATGACAAATTCTAGAGTCGAACAAACAAACAAAGCTTACATTTGAAGCCTAAACATGCCCAAATCAAGTGCAGTGTCACATACATGCACTAAGTTCAACATTTTTTTTAAGCTGGTACACTGGGAAGTTCTACCATCTTTCCAAGACAGAAAATCGAGTCTTAACTTTGTAGTTTCTTTTAAGAGTGAATAGCTGGTGCTGTACCAAGTCTTAATTAAGAGAAACACTGAACTGTTCAAAAAACTGCCATCGCAAACCAAATTCTGACATGAGACACACCAACAAATGCTAGACAAATTCAACAAACATTCACCTCGAAGTCTCAAGAAAACTACTGATTTTACAAAATTATGCGATTTTGCAAAATAACTATGTTGCCTCTCATTTAAAAAATCAAAATTTCCTGACTAGTTTTCACCGACCTGTACACAAAGTGAAATTCTGTTCTAACAATGAGCCAACAAGCCTAAAAAGGCCTTGCTTGCCCACAACAAAACAGAGCATTACTGAATAAACTCCAGAGTGGTTTTGAAAGTACTTTTTCTGGAATGTATATTTCATGACCATCTGTTTAGGATTGTTGCAGGTTTCTGAAAAATATTAGTTTACTATCTATAGAGAAATGTCTGGTCTCCAAGGCCAGATTCAGCTTATCGGATATACTAGCAAACTGAAGGACAAGTTGCATCGTTCAAGTGAAAACTTACAAATATGCTGATCAATACAAAATATTATCTACCGTACCTTCAAATGAGGGCTGGTCAAAGCTTCCTCCCCCCTGAAAAACGTTTTTTTAAAAGGAACACATTATAGAAGTCTATACACCAATTTCAAAACTGGTTTTATTACCATAAGCAAACTATGTCCAAAAACGTTTTATTTGATATATCTATTAATTAGAATTTACATATCACACACACACCACCTTAACTTAAAAAGATTAATAGTTTCAAACAACATTACCCGTAATATGAAATTACAGTAAAGTAAACCACTAACATTTGTTACCAGTGTATAGAAATTGCTTTAACAACCAATCTATGGTCTTTTAAAGAGGGTATGCCATTCTGCCTCCGATGAGAAGAAAAATGGCCGACCGTGCACGGTCGGCCAACGTCGGTCACGGTCGGCCACGGCCAGCCAGGCTCAGCTGCGCTCGGTTTGTCGAGAACTTTTTCAATTTTTGGCCGATCGTGGCCGACCGTCCACACTATCTTAGGCCGACTGTGGCCGAGCTGTTGAGAGCGTAGTAAACTTTTTGATCAGAACCATCATTATC
>JAOBYE010709459.1:0-11240 GCA_025403585.1 Parazoanthus swiftii
TTATCATTATCATTATCATTATCATTATCATTATCATTATCATTATCTTTATCATTATCATTATCATTATCATTATCGTTATCATTATCATTGTCATTGTCATTGTCATTATTATTAATATTAATATTGTTATTATTGTTATTATTGTTATTATTATTATTTTTTTTTTATTTTTATTATTATTATTATTATTATTATCGTTACTATTATTATTATTGTTGTTGTTGTTGTTGTTGTTGTTATCATTTCAGTCCGTATAGGTTGTGACTGTAAGCCAAAGGTTAACCGAGCACTCGAAAACTCTAAAAAAGATGAGTCGTAAAAAACGTTTTCCATTGCGTTTCACAAAACTTTAATTCTCATAAATGTGTTTTCAAGGTTCGCCTGTTCCACTGTGAGATCGACCAATTTCTGTTTGTCACAAACTGTTTTCTCATCTCCTAGGCCTCTTCCAGTTTAATCTGTAACGCAAAAACATAACATGTTACGTTCATAGCTCATTTGACAAACAAATTAATTCAAGTAAAACACGAGATAAAAGGTTCAACTACGTAACATTTTAACGTCTGAGTAAAAATTAACAGAATTTGTGTTCATAACAGAAAAAAAAGTGTGGTTAGAACACAATTTTTGCAAGTTTAGTTCAGTGTAAGAGACACATTGATAATGTGGGTGGGTGGAACTATAATTTTTACCCAATCTTTAGCTATGTGTCGCGCCATTTATTCAGCTTCGTTTTTGCTTCACCCACTTGCCACGAAATCACTGAGCGGTCGGTATTGAACCTGAAGACAATACAAAATGTCTAACGAAGAGTTGTAGTTTTCACCTAAAATACTGTTTTTTAAATCCAAGAGTTTTCCATGCAGAATTATCCAAAATTGAGGTGCAAAGTTGATGAGCTGCGTCATTTATCACGGGAATTTAATTCAAGAGAAACCTTGATAGTCATAATATAATAAGGAATTACTGATTAGTGAGCTCGATATAGCTGGCTATCAGTTGTTCAAAAGGGATCAAGGTGTTAAGGGAGGTGAAGTTGCCGTCAGCGTGAGGAGTCATTATTGTCACAAGGAGAAACGATCTTAAAGTCTCTAATATCGAGGGGATTTGGCCGGAAAAAAAGTTTTACCGAAAAGGCGCGGATCCCTGGCCCAATCGCTGTAACAAGGATTTTATTGGTAGTTTTGACGGCATGATAATCATTGCAGCGGCTGAAGGCAAGGTACGATATGTGTGGCCGGGCTGGGGGTTATTCACCCGATTTTGAGAGGGAAAGGAAGCCTTCAAATCTTGACCCTATTTCGGACCCGAAGAGGCGGTTTAATACATGTACACCCTATTTCGATCTAATATAAGAAATTAGATGATACTTGTTATCATTATTTATGTAAATCCGCAAAGGTTGCCCATCGCGCCAAATTTAAGTGCAATTCCGGTTGATTGCCTTTGAAGCAAATAAACCACAAAATTACAAGTATGAGTGTAAGTATGAAAAGGAGACAGTGCTTAGGAACAAAATTAGGCAGCAAATGCATCAGTTTTAAGAAAATTGCGGCCATCCGCAATTACAAGAGAGAACTTTGTGGTCCACAGAATCTCTACGAAACTAAACCCTTCCCAGACTTATCAGGCAAAGTAAATTGAACAAATTATTCAGCCCGAAAACGATACCTGTAGTAATGGTACTCACCCGTATAGTCAATTATGGTAAATACCCCATACCCCTACACTCCTGTCTAGTGTGGCCACAGAGAGTAGCTACGTACCCCAGGTGTACATAACGTCCCTCCCCGTCCCCTATCTGCCGTCCTCCCTGGAAGTGTGACCACAGATAGACTGCGAGCAGTCTTTTTCTGTTCCTCAGAATCAATCGAGGAAACACAAAAATCGACCGGCGAAGCAGCGGCTAAGTCGGCGAGAGACTGCTGCTGCTTCACCGAGTTCGATTTTTTGTGCCTCCTCGATTGATTCTGAGGAACAGAAAGAGACAGCTCGCAGTCTAGACCACAGAGAAATAATGACGTACCACAGGTGTAATGTACTTCCAGGTACTTCTTAGTCCCACGACACGGGTCACCAAAGACGCTGTTTGAGGCGTGAAGACTGCAAGTTGTCTTCTTCTCACACAACTGGCGAACTTTGCTGAGGGATGATCCCGCTCTGCACTCCGTAGTGTACACGGCTCCCGGGCAGGTTTGCCCGCCCACTGTGCGGCCGTAGTTGGCCCACAACACGTGGATGTGTGTTCCACTGCCGCACGTGATGCGATCGCTCCCACGGTACTCGCACAGCATAAATATCTGAGCTGGAGATATTAGTTTAACACTTACATTAATTCTTTCTATAAGAACGCCTATTTTGGGGTGTTTCTAGCTGTTTGCCGGATCTTAAGCTGATCTTAGCCTCGAATGTTTTTATAAGTGCTCTTGACACTTTTTGGAATGTGTCTGTACAAATACATTTAAAGGCCGTTGCCATTGTCTAACGCAGTTCACATGACTGTATGTACCTAAATTCACTGCTATCGCCTGTTAAACGAAATCAACTGTAAACTGTATTGCTTTCTCATGATATTTAGTGGTAACTCCCCGTTCCATTTCCAAATCTTGTTAGTAATCGGTACTTTCTTAGACTCAGCATGAGGCTTATTCTTAAACATGTACATAAGTTTTGGGATTTAGAGCCTCGACGTTGTTATAAAAAAATGAGTGTACACATGCAAATCGTTGAAAATATACCAGACGATCGGCAGTTTCTTACGTGACCTCAGTAAGCCAATCAGAGCGCGCCGCCTCGATTTGGCATATGGCACCATCCCAGAAAGCAATTCAGGCAGAAAAACACAGGAGTCATGATTTTGGAATTTGAACGCCATTTTGGAAAAGCAACCGCGCGCACAAGGAGTTGTGGGATGGTGCCATATGCCAGAATCAGTCCAGCATCCCTTACACGCCTGGTCCGTTCACCTGGTATGGTGTTGTTTCCCAACCCCGTCTTCACTTGCATATCGATAAGTTGATTTAAACCGCAGGGGAACAATAAATTTAACTGTCGTATAGTAATACAAAATTAGCTGAAACACGAGAAATAGCTCTGTAAAATAACCTTAATCGAAAACTTCAACTTCAATTCCTAACCAAACTATTTGTTAGGTTTTACAGACATTTGGCAAACACTCATTGCAGAACATGAAAAGCACTTAAGTTTTATGATAGAAGCCGCAAGGATTTTGGAGCAGGCAAACCGAAGTTTAAGTCATGATTTAAGGTTAGGAGTTTCTATCGGAAAGTGAGGCGAACATAGCCTAACTTTGTCCAGACACTTTCTTTTGAAATCATATGCTTACGGATACAACATTCAGTCGGGTGGTGGTTTTAAAAGTTCAAACACGTACCTCGCACACATGAGTACTGCACCTCCAGGTATTTCCGAGTTCCTCGACACGGGTCGCCAAACAAACTATTTGAGGCGTGCAGACTGCACGAAGACTTGCCTTCACACGACTGACGTACTTTACCCAGAGATGAACTCGCTTTACAGTTGGTGGTGCGAACTGATCCGCTACAGGTTCCTCGACCAGCGGTACGTCCATAGTTGGCTGTGATCACGTGAATAGCTTTGCCACCGTCACATTTGATGCTTCCAGGAGCGGCGTGCTCGCACACCCTGGCGGTTTTGGCAGAACCTGCAACGCCATTTCGACTTGCACTCTGCTTTGCTATTCCCTTCATGATGCGGCAAAGTCGGAGGCGCCCCCCTGAACAGAAGACAACCCAGAGATGGAGTTCGAGTTTACTTGGAGAACGATCTAGAAAAACTTTGTAGAACTTTGTGATCTCACGGGTGCACACTTGTTTTCTCTCATTGCTGTTAAACAATCTTGCCCTGATGGAGTCGATGGACGATCCTTTGATGCACTGGCTTGTATGATGGTTCAGTTCGCCTTGGTCGGGTTCTCTTACGACAATGTCACGAAACACCGCTTTGATGTCCCTCTGGCATTCTAGGTACAGACACATAAGGGAGAAAAAACACTCAGACAAAACCATAAGTTATCTTGGTACGAATATACATCAAAACGAAAATCCCAATTGTGAAATGGGCGGCTCCAATTAAAAGTTTTTCTACAAAAACCAGATAATTTTAAAAAAGGCTTCTTGTTTTTTCTATTTAGAACAAGTTTCTCTTTAGAGAGTTATCTCTGGTTGCATCTTATGTCATTTTAGAGGTGAATTCTCTCATAGACCTACAAATACATGGAATCTGTTTATGATAACTTGTAAATAATGTCCCTAATGTTCACTTAGATCTATATATTTGTATCATTTTATTATGAAACTTATTGTTTGATTCACTCTTGCAGTTTTGTTCTCCTCACACAGTTATAAATCTCAAACGTCGCGCTTGATCAGGTAGACAATTGGTAAAAATTCGTTTTTCACTAAAAAGTTGTTTTTTGCTACAAAATAATCAAGTACAGACCCGAGTGCACGCCAAAGATCTCCGGTATAAGCTCATGGGATTACTCTATTTCTGTATCAGTCTTATTTTGGTTCCGATCCGGCAATCATCAATAATATTATATTGTAACAGATTGATCTCAGATGTCCACTAATCAAAATTGTTTTGCCCAAAGAGGCCCTTCTACGTGTAAGTGTTAGTACACATATGGGACAAACTCAACTTACTCGCACGTATAAACTCCTGACTGCTCTGAAACCCAATCGCTATGGAGGACAGAGTCTGTTTCCCTCCAGTACAGCGGCTCACCCAGTGATTCAGTCCCCCTCTGTCCGGTTCCCGCCCAAGAAGATTGCGGTAAAACTCTGTGATCTTGCGCGTGCACAGAGAGCGTCTCTCAGTGCTGTGGTAGAAATTGTGTTTTATCGTATCCAAGCTGACTCGCCTCATGCATTTTCCTACCCAGTGGTTAAGTCCCCCTGTATCAGGGTCTCGGTGTAGAATGGATCGGTAATAACTGTCGATCGTTGCCTCACATGCTGCCCTGCTTGGACCCTAAAATGGCAGGAAACGCAGGAAATGTATTACGCTGCAATTGTGCAAACTTACACGTTACAAACGCGGAAATAACTTCTGTTCAAATAATCCAATCACAATTCTGCTTTAAAAGTTAAAATGTGGTACGACTGATTAGCTTAATTTTCATTTTCTTCTGTTGTATTTTATTAAAGCTTTTTCTTTGAAGGGAGAAAGACACTGCTACAGGTTTCTCCAATTATAGCAGGCCCTTTGTAGGGGAAGAGGTGACAGCCCACAACACTGGTATTAGCCTATACTCCTATCCACAAGTGTGTGGGTTCTTTTAAGCTACCCGATAGAACGCGGGAGACTAGACCAACGGCTATTAAAATGTCCCTGTCCACGGACGGTGTGGCGAAAGAAGGTCGCCCAAAGTTCAACCCTCGACCAGGCCGGGGTTTGAATCCGGGGCCTTCTGGTTGGCAGTCAGAGGTATTACCAACTGTGCCAACCTCACATATTGAAACAATTGAAACTTAAGTTGCTTTAATCAATATATTTTGCGTAAAAATGAAAGGAACTGGGTCTGGCTAGCAACAGTTGTTTCTATGGCCTGGAGCAACCGTGAGCGGCCTAGTAAGTTTCTTTAACTCAGTTTATGAGACACCCGTTAAAAAAAAGCAACAAGTCTAAACGCATGAAAAGAAAACGGAATACTTTGATCCCTTCCAACCGAACAGTGTGCTTGCCTCGAAACATGCAAGCAGGATAGTCGGATGATCGAGGTATTACGAATCTTTCTGAGTGTATTTCTATTCCAGAATGTGGTCTATCGAACGACAGCCTACGTGCAAGCCAAATGTTAGGTTCATAAAAATCCGCGATCTATATGTTTCAGATGAATAATTAAGTTAATGAATAAACTTAAATCTTGTTAAGGTGTGTTTAAACATTAGTGAGGTTCGATCTAGTTTCCAACCGCAGGGCCCAGTGCTCCACCTGAACCAAGAAATTTGAAATCCTGGTTGGCGAGTTCTAGCGTCAGTTTTATCGGCAGAATGAAGGAAGAAACTTTTTTTGTTTTTGAAAGTCAACACACGCCTTATTATTACTGTTATTATTATTATTATTATCATTATTATTATTATTATTATTATTATTATTATTATTATTACTAAACCAATAAGAACAAGGCTTTTTATTTATCTCGGTCTTTTCTTACTTTTTTGGTGAAGTTCAGTTTCAATTGTTCTTAAATGTCATTTTTTCTATAAATAATAAAATAAATACAGTTTTAGTTTGAAAAAATAGGTGATTGTATATATAAAATAAAGACCTACTGCAGGCAAAGAGAACACATCGCATCACAATACGGCGGCTGGTAGCTAGGAAGAAGTAACTTTTTGATTATTTCTATCTTTTGTTATCAAAATTATGAATTTTTTCCTGTTTTTCAACTGAGATTTTCAGTATTTCATCTGGGATGCATTTTATAGATCCTGAGGCCCAGCTTGAGCTTGTTCTTGCATTTGCTTAACTCGTTGTTACGTATACTTTTTGGGCTTACAAAGTTGATCTATACGAAAGCGTTTATATAGTAAGTCGGTGAGTCAGTGTAAGCTACTGTTACAGTCAATATATTATGATACCCAATTTTTTTACTTATTTTGGTGTCTAGAAATTTGGACAGTTAAAGCAAAGTTTGTGGCTTATTTCGTCAAAACATTAGTCATAAACATTAATCATTAAGGAACACTGAACCTCGGTCAAAATTTTTGGTTTTATATTTAAAAAGTGTGTAGCCAAAATTGCTGCAACAAATTAAGTATTACAAAAGCAAGTTTTAAACCCAGAACCAGAACAGAATTGGTGCAACATCGCCCAAGGAAACAGCAGTCGATTTGAGCTCTTGTATAATAGCATTAAGTTCAAGTTATTTTTCTCTGACGCAGAGATAGCGCTCGAAATGTAAGCTTTGATGAAAACAGAAGCAACGATTTAAACTTGTTTCGTCGATCAAGCACAATTTTTTGTGTAGAACAGCTGATGGCAAACACAATTATCTTTACTCTAGTCGTGATATATACTCATCTGTTGCCATAGCTATAGACATACCTGCGGCTTTCGCCTTCTCCTTCTCCTCCGCCGCCTCCATCCTTCAGAAGAGTCTGCTAAAAGCACAACAAGGCACAAAATGAAAACCAGTTGTCTTACAAGCTTCATGACTGGGACATCGAGCGTCAGTTTGTTGTTATTTTGATTAGATATGCGGCGCAAATAAACTCACAGTCCTCCACACTGGTTGTTTAACATTTGTTTGAGTTGTGTTAGTATTTTTGATATTTTGACTTTTTCGAGTTTGAGGCAATGAATAGAAGATACTTCATGCACAAATTCCCATAAACAAAGACAAGAGGGCGTCATGGTTGCTAATATACTGAGAAACAAAAGCTTTTATATGTTGGCTATGAGTTACATCACCAGTTAATAGGATCATTGTAACTATTGTCAGTTCAAAACGGTAATGTTACGCGTTACTGGAGATATCAATTGTAAGGGAACATTGGTTGACATACAGCCCACGATTTATTTTGTGTGAAAAGAAATTGAGCTCTAGAGATTGGTTCTTTTGTGAAAGCGTTGTGTTTTGAAATACACTAATAGAGTAACTGTCGATGTTTTGGCTGGCGTTCTTTTATTTTAAGCTCTTTGGAAATTGTTCCGCGTCGCGTTGCTGCATATTTCGAATATTTATTTCATTCAATCTGGAATCATTTGTTGTTTTTTAATTTAATTCTTCCAAACAATACACACTATATTATTCAGTGTAAAGTTTGTTTCGTTAGTCCGGATCCTGAACGCATTGGATTGGTTCGAGTATAAAGTTTTACAGCAGTCAAGAAATTTGTTGAAGAAGATATTTACTCAAAGATGCAACTTTCTCGGTCACTTTTTAATTTTTTAGTACAAGAGACTACAGCCGAGTTTTGTTTATATGATCAAAGCATTTATCTACATTTTAACATAAACATACCAGTAAACTTACAATGTTAAACTTACATATTTGGATATTTTATACAAGCTGTTTGTAAAGGAGAAGGCATGACTCCTTTGCAAATTCTGATAACTGAAAACAACGCCGTGTTTTATTTTTAAAAATATGCACATGATCAAAGCATTTGTCTACATATCAACATAAACATAACAGTTAACTTACAACAATAAATTTACATGTTTTGATATTTTATACAAGCCGTGATAACTGCCACTGATCAGGGACATTACTTCAAATCAAACACAAGTTATTTTTTGGCCTGTCAGTTTGTCAGCTCCAATCTGAGATTTGAAAATTGTTTGAAGCAAGTTAGGGTAGTCATGGCTTTTAAACAGACATTTGCATAATTAAGTAATTGAACATTTGCGAAATTACAGTTCTCAACAACAACTGTAAATTGATACGTACTAGAAGCTTTAGCATAATCAATCGATACATTTTCACCTTTGAGGTTTTCTGACTGAACTTCCAGGAAGAAAAAAGCAGTTGACATCTGAAGAGTTGGTCTTTCTTTATGTTTTGTCCATAAGGTACGTTGTGAAGATATATCCCATTAATGACTTTTAGTACTTTGTTACACTGAGTTTGCATGCTTCATTCAAACACCATTTGGGAAGTGAGCATACTAACTTGGTACAGCTAAGGACAACTAACACTGCAAAACACCATAACTTCACAATCAGCTTTTGAACATTTAATGGGCTAAACAAATCATTTTGATAAATGACTACATGAATACATCTTTGCTGGTTCTTTCTTGAAGAAAAGCAAACAATAGTTCATTGTGTTTTGTTTTCTTGTCAGTTACAACTATCGGTAGTAAAAGTTAATCAAAAATAATAAGAAAAAGGAAAGTTGACGGTTGGTATACATTTTTTTCAACATAAAACGTTTATTTTTTTTGGCTGAGTCTGAACGTTCCTAACTTTTTTCAAGATTTCAATTTCAATTTCACTTTTGATTTCAAGTTCAATTTTATTCCTCTTATTACAGATATACAAGAGTAAATTAACTCCTCTGGCCTGCAATAAATAAAATCTAGTCTAGTCAGGACAGAGGATTACAATAACTAATGACAATTTCTGAAATATATATTTATAATAAAGGGGAAAATAATTATAACGATAATGGTCTGAACTACAAAAATCGAAAAATTCGAACGGACTCCTCTCCGCTTCAGAATCCACCTTCTAATGTTCTCAAAAAGTGATCTAATTTTTCCTTCGGGGGTTGTTTTGCATAAGTTTAAACCCCAATAATGACCCAAACGAACTGCTCTATAAAAATTTGAACTGGTTACACCTGACTTTAGGTTAGGGTTTCCCGCTTTATACCAATACAAATTCGAACTAAATTTGCATCGGCTCTTTCTCGCGATAATTCTAGCAACGGTTTTCGTTTCAAAACTTATAACAACAACATCAAAACATTAGTTCTTAGCATGTTCTTTAACTTTAGCCGTTTTTAGACTCTCGTTAACATAAAAAAAATCTTCTTGCCGTCAAAAGCGTAACAACTCACATGTCTCCATTTTGTTTGTGATTATGAGTCACGTTTTTCCAAAAGGGCCCTTAGCTTTTGTTAAAGGCTTTTTTGATTGCAACGTATATAATTCTCGATAGTTTGAAATATCAAAACGAAATGATTTTGACTAACAGAGGGCTCTCTTTTGCTGTGAAAATCTGTTGACATTGGTATTCTAGGCGCTTTTGACTTTGGCTGGATGGGTTAACTATGATTAGACGTTGCGAGTTTTTGTTGCCAAACTATCAAGTAATTCGAAACCACAGAAACGACCAAGAAATGAGATCAGAATACCATTTTGAGCCCCTTTCCACATTTTT
The DNA here is from genome assembly GCA_025403585.1 of Parazoanthus swiftii. NCBI lineage: Eukaryota > Metazoa > Cnidaria > Anthozoa > Zoantharia > Parazoanthidae > Parazoanthus > Parazoanthus swiftii. The sequence continues at coordinate 9,883 of JAOBYE010709459.1, forward strand.
TCATCAAACTAACCTACAGTGACCTGTACTGTCGACTAACAGGCTGCAATGGGATTTGGAAAATGCTTCCAGCTCAAAAGCGCATCAAAATCAATGTTTTGAACAAGTTACACCAACCCAACTTATGCTTTTCCTTCTCCCATTCACTTCCAGGGCAAACCGAGATTACATATTTTGCACGCATATATAGCCATCAATCTTTGGACAACCAGTCTGATTGGTCAACAGTTTAAGCCTCCAGTTATATTTCTCTTTCAGGAAAACAGGAAATGGTTGCTAAGCTATTCCTTCTGTTCTGCGCCTACAATGTATTAGTGAAGTCATTGGAGCTTTCGGAAAACAGAAGATTTTGTCAGTTTAAACTTACAAACAACCGCGCCCTCAGTGGAGATAATTTACAGCGTCAGCGCTCGTACGACTTGTTGGCATGCGCAAAGCTCTGTCTTGAGGAACGTGGTTGTGTTGCATTTAACTACGAAAATACCGGCGAGAACGGATGGTGTGAGATAAAGAACTATGGGGCAAAATCCAAAGTCACGGAAGGATATTTGGTACAACGACTGAGCTACATCTTTGGGCAGTTAGAAAAGGAAAGTGTGAGTTAGTCGCTCATAAGTTCAGTAGTTTATAACTCCACACAATTGTGTATTTTTTAAGAGTTCCGAAATAATTTTCTAGTATCATGATAGTAACACACCTATAGAATGAGTGGGATAAGTTGAACTGGCCTGTAAGCATTTTGCTCTTAATCACGGGCTGCGGATCTCACTGCTTACGTTTTGTGCACGTGCCAAGACCTCGATCCAAATGCTTCCCGTGATCCGGCCCCCTCAGTCACTTTCACACTCAATCAAAAAGCACCGTTTAATCCTCCCCTTATATAGTTTTAAACATCCACACACATACAAGTCGTAAAGACAGAGTAGAAATGAAACGGCAGCCTTCTCGCTTTTCTCAATTTTTGCGTTAAGGACATCTAGTTTAAAGTGTTTCGTTAAGTTGCAAATTTGGTAGACAAAATAATATAACAAGTATCACAAAAATGAAGAACGCGGTTGAGCTCCAGAGATATAAGGTGTCTACGTTAAGGTAGGTGATGTTTTGATCAGCTGAAAAACGAAAATTTCGTTAACAACTCTCTGTTGTTCTGTTAACTGGTTCGCGTTTTGTGAAAAGTTTCGAACCTTGGTAAAACGAAAACGTCATTTAAAATTCTGACGCATCTTTGTCATATCATGACGCAAGCAAAACACAAAACAGCAATTTTTCCGGAGATTTTTTCACTCTGTCCACATAGACACACGCATGCAGGTAGACACTGAGAAACGCACCATTTGTCCACTCAGTACACACACAAT
>JAOBYE010709470.1:2445-25914 GCA_025403585.1 Parazoanthus swiftii
TGACCTCAGTCAAATTGCGTTTAACTTGTGCTTCGTTTGGCCACTGATGGAGAACTTGCAGACTTGCATTCAAATCTTCATATACCCTGAAGCAACAAATCCCGATGGTTGCGAGATAAGTTGATGCAGTGATTGCGGAGGAAGAGCAAATCACTTCTTTCTGCAACAATAACAGCTTCTTGTGAGTTTCCCAATGACGTGTTCTGTATTAAGGCGGAATGTTAAACGCTGCGATGATTCGCCCAATAGTTTTTTTCATAACGCCAGAAGTTGCGCCGAAAATTGCAGCATGGCTAAAACTTTATAGTATATCAAAAAGTTACCATAAAAATCCTGGTGGGATAAAAACTTTTCGTTTTCAAGGACACACTTTTTAAGTTAAAGCACTGAAGTTTTCTATCTTGTAGCTGATACAAAATTGTATATGTATTTATAATATAATGTTTCATTTTAATTGAAGATACTGAGTAAACTTACCCAGTATAGGTCGCCACTGCCCTTGTAGTGTAGCGCTAGACAAACACAAAATATCGCTATTAGAAATAAGTCTTGCGTTAACAGTTTTTTATTTTAAATGTTCCGTTACCCGAAACTTTCAAGTTTTATGACATACCCATACTTTGTTTTTGAGATACCGCTTGCACTGTCAAATAACATATCTACTCTTCACGACACGACAAATTAATTAATGGTCATTTTATGGGTTTCCGACCACTGGTTCACAAATTTAGTTCTATAAAATCAGTCGATTTTAGTAGGACAAGATTTAATAACAGGGCCGTAGCAAGCTTTGGAAAACTGGGGGGGGGGGCACAACCGAGTGCCGAAGGTGTGAGCCTTTTATGGGGGTCCGGGGGTATGTTCCCCGGGGAAATTTTGAAAAAACGTGTTTCCTGGGTCTTAAACGCCATTTGAAACAAAATAAGAGTGTCTAAAACTATTTAAATATGACAAGTTTTTTCTCAAACTTAGAGCAATTTTCTGAGCTTGATACATTTGACCCTTTTGCTGGGGAAAAAACTGGGGGGGGGGTGCACGGGACCCCCCAGCCCTACCCCTTGCTACGGCCCTGAATAACAAGTGGATGAAACTGTGATACATTATATATTCAAGCCAGTTAAATGCAATTCTACGATATAGAACAGGTCACACTTTTAGGCACAGGTCGAACGTCTAACTTGCAAAGTTATGAACTTTGTTTTCGAGTTTGTACGATCAGTCACCACATGATCATACGATCCGCGTATGTTTATAAGACAAAACACATGACAGGTTGGGTCAGATGGATCTTGGTTATTGGCTGCATGACCTCGAACAAAATATTTTTCCGTCCGGCCCTCCCAACCAGTCAATAAAAACATATATTTAAAACTTAACAAAAAAGCAGCAATATTGCACCTGGTCATATCGTTCTTGATATCCGTCATAGGCCCTGATATAGGAATAAAATTAGTAAGACGTAAGTGCTAAAGCTTTTCCATAACTATAAACATATTATGCTATAAATAAATGAACTGTGAAAGACTGATTACAAATTCTTCCCAATTATATGCCTTCAATGTAAACAAGGGTCAACTTTTTTGGATTTAGTGCCTAATAAAGTTCTTCTCCTTCTTCTTCTTCTTGTTATTATTATCATTATTACTACTACTATTGTTGTTGTTGTTGTTGTTATAAGCCCGCCTAAAATTCCTAACGAACGCAAATGGGTCGAGAATTTCCAACTGAACGGTGTTTTGCGGGTTCCCGGTTCAATCCCCGTCGCTATGACAACACATTTCCAAACAACACAAAACAGACTGAACGATCCCAAGTGCTCAATGTAACATCATTCTCTTCTTACCCTGCATAGATGCTCGCGTAACTAGCATGTGGGAGGGGCTGGGTCAGCACACGTGACGGAAACTTCGCCACCAGGGTGGGCGTGGCTCGACGAACGACACTCCTCACCGTGCGTGTGGGAACTACGACGGAACAAGCCAGAAATTCAGCAACAGACACCATTTTCAATTAACATTTAGTACTTGAGCCAAGTGTAAATCCTTAACTTCGCTTGTATTTACGTGTTGGTGAAAGGTCAGTGAGTGATAACAATAGACCTTGTGACACTAGAGGCACGTGAGACACATTACGTCATAATAAAGGGCAAAAGAATGTGCAAGACTCCACTGGGAAATGTAAAACAGAAAATACACACTTTTCTAGTGAACTGTGTTTTGTTTTGGAGTCTTGCACATTATTTTGCCCTCCAGTATGGCGTATTTTGTATACCATGTGACAAGGCCTATTATCGCCCGAAGTGGAGCTAACTACAACGAGCCGTGCCGAATGCAGCGATTCAGGCCCGATACTGAGGGAATATTTGTTTCAAAATATATCAGACAGTAAATACATACCGTAAACTTCTGTTCTGCAAACTTAACTAAAGCAGGAAAAGTATCTTACACACTCTCGCGCGCGTTAGTACATGTTTCTGTACCAATAAACAGATCACTTTCGTGACTTGGCAGATTTCTGTTGTGTTTGTATACTGTAGCGTTGGAGCTGAAAAAAAATACTACTGCTGAAAATAGCAAACAGGTTTTGTGGTTTCTTTTCTGTTTACAGCAGCAAATTTACTCATTCACTGTAATAACTCTAACACGAAGTAGCCAAAAACTGGCCGAGCAATTGTTTTGCTTTAAGAGACCTGGAACGAGCATAAAATTGACACGGAGCTGAGGAGCCATAAAAATTTGGTAAGTAGTAACTAAGTGTTTTGAAATTCAAATTGTGGTTAGTCACTTAGTTAAATACTTACTCAGAATAACTTTGTTTACACAGTGAACAAGTCAGCATTAACTGTATCGTTACTTTAAGATGATCACCACATTAATTCTAGAATCACGACTTAGGAACGTGCTGTCTGATTTGCAACGAAGTAACAGTTTGCTTTTTCCTGAGTTATGAGTTCAGTTGCTGTAAAAGTTTTTTATTTTCAATAATGTTTCACCGGGTGGAGTCCAACGGAAACCGCACAATTCAAAATATACAGCCTACTGAAAAATTTACAGACGGCAAGTCGGCTTAGCTGATCTTCAACACCATCAGATATAGAAACGACAGCCGATAACCTCCGATCAACACAGGTGATATATGTATTTAAGGTATATAGTTGCCTCTATTATCTGTTAAGCAGTCACTGTCTAACCACAATTGCGTTAAAATTGTTACAAGCTCAGTCACTAGGGCAATGCAATAGTAATTAAATTTTTTGTTCCCATCACAAATTTAAGAAAAACAATAAATAAATTTGTATTAATATATTCAGCTTGTCTCTTCCCGACGACATGCTTAGTAATTGGCAGTAGTAGTTCTAGACGAGGTTAGTAAACAGCTGTTTATAAAAGGTGGACCTAATTCATTAGTGCATTTTTAAAAAAACTGTTATAATTGTGGGTTATCAAAAATTTCAAATAAATAATAGCTGCTGCTTTGAACAAATTTGAAACTTGGTAAAATGAAAACTAACAGCAGCTTTGAGTTTGACCTCGAGCTGGCTTTCCAAACAAGCAGCTTGCAGCCCTTTTCTTGTTTTCGGGAGCACACGATACCTTACAGTCTTGCATTGGTTGTCTCTACAAGAACACACGAGGACAACCTTTTGCAAAAGCTGTACGCACAACTTGCTGTTTGGTTGTATTCCAGTCGTAAAAATTGTATACTGCGACATTCAAGATCTGTACACTGAACATTTCCGAACTGGGTCCATCTCCTGTTGATATGATCCACTGTACTGGTCATAAACTAAAAATTTATCCCATACTTCACCATGTAATAACAGCAAGCAAGGAATGCATGCACTACATTATCCATCCCAAACAGTCCACAGAAGAAGGGGAAGCATGCTGTACCATTTGTATATGATCCTCGATTTATGCTTGGGCTTTTTTTGGCGTGCGGCCGAGGGGTAGCATTGTTAACCTAAGTGAAAACAGTAGTGTGTAAATTACTCCATCATGCAGACACGTCCATGCGGGTTGAATGAGGAGTGTGACCAACAACCTCAACGTCAAGTATTATACAATTAAATTATTTTTAAAACGGTTAACAATTATAAATTATATCACGTTTAACAAATATGCTGTAAAAACTCTATTCAGTTGAATTTCTGGGGGACGGAGCTATATAATTTTGGGCCTTCTTTGTGGTGAGTGCAGAGGGGGGGGGGATTTATTTGAGAGGCAAATTACAATGAAAAAGGTCATAAATGTCATAATGTCAAAATCACTGCAGGGTTTGTTGCATATAATAGTAATACAAGTTTACTACTCTTATACACTGTGGATAAGCACAAAATTATGTCGCATCAGGCAAAAAAACTGTGATTTGTTGTTAACCTTTTCTGGCAAAGATTTACGTGATATTTACTAGTTTCTGTTTTAACCCTGTAGCTTTGAGTAGCAGTTCTAGCTTCCTTTTGCATTAAGCACCAACATATTTTACAACAATCCTGGCCTGAAGTGGGCAGGTGCAGTAATGTGACCTACTATTGCACCTTTATTAAGCTGCACAAAAGCTAGGTGGGCCAAACTAGGCAAAGTGACATTCAAATGGAATTAACAAGCTCAAATTTCATCAACTTCCCTGGTACATGTTTATGCTAGACTCATTCTTCCTGGGTGGAGCCCCGAGTCTCACAGAATGCAGTTTGTTTCAAAGAAAACGAAAACTGGTCCCAGAAGTGGACTAATTTATGGCACAGGCATGCGTGTGATATCTGCTGTTAATACTACCTAAAATATTGCATTGACAGTGAACATCCACTGCCAGCATGCCAAACTAAATGGCCTAGCTTGTGGTTTGCTGCAGGTTCACCATTAATGCTATGTTAATATGATTATTTCTTACACACGTCTTCCCAGGGAAGCTTAAAAGTTTATCAGTTATCATTAAGTACAAATTAAACACAAATCTTACTTCTATTGTTCTTCCATCAACAATTGTCCCATTTAGTTTTTCTCTTGCCCTTGCAGCATCTTGTGAGTCAACAAAAGTGACAAATCCAAAGCCCTACATTCCAAAAGATAGATCGTTATATTTCAAATTAAGTTTGGTTATTTTCTGATGTGAACACATCAGAAAGTGGCCTGCTAGTCACTGTCACCTCCTAAAAAAAGCTCCACACAAACTTTGTTTCACTTTAACCAACAAAAAATATTATTGTCAGTAATAGTGATCAAAGGGGAGAGGGGAAAGGATTAGGGGTCTGAAAGTTTAAGGGTAGGATGTAAAAATGATTATCACTTCTCTTTTATTGTATCCTTTTTAAATCTTTGAAATACCTGTAAGGAAAATTATGAATAGAAGCCATTTTATAGTTTTTCAAAAAACTTTAAAGATTTTGATGTTTAAAAGCTAATAGTTGCAGATGGTACATTCGCATTTTGTAAACAAAAAATCAAAGCTTTTTTAGAGTACTTAAATGTGCCTGGCTAATTATAATGTGGCAACCATTTCATTTACATTTAGGGTCTAGCTCAATTTTTAGACCCTACTCCCTCCAATTATCACTACCACAACTAGTTCTTGCTTTTGTTAACAGAAAGGTCAAGGAATGCATGCACCAAAGCAAATTTTTCCTGCAACAACTCATTAACTTTCTGTGCTTTTGCAGGCCATGCAGAGTGGCAGAAATGAGTGGCACTAATTGATAACCAGGGTCAGTCAGACAACAAACAATTCTGATAGTTGTAGCATTCCTTCTGGCAACTGACCAATTGGGTCAGGTCAGCTAGGCCCGAGTGGAAATTACCCTCCTGAAGAGACTAGATCTTGAATTAAGATTATACATTCAAATAAAGTGCAACTGACTGGGTGGTAAGAGGTTCTTTTATAGTCGTAGTTTGTGTGAAACTACTGTTTTGGTTGTGACAGTGAGTTCAAATAAAACCAAACATAAAAAGAGGAGCAGAGCTCAAAAACACAACTAAACACAACAAACCCAGAGCAGAACTAAATTTTAATCCGTGACACACTTGTCAAATACAGATGTACACATCAAGTAAGGTGGCTGACAAACCACGTGTACATTACCAAATATAGCAATTCACAATCCGGAGTAAATAGCAAGTTGGAAAACTTAAATTACTGTGTATTGAGATATGGAAAACTGAATACTGTATGAAATCCACGAAACTACGGACCACATCTCAATTACACTGTGGAACAAATACACTACGCAATGTCTCCTGTAAAACCTATTTACAAATTGCACTCGGGAAAACATACAGATAAACAAGTGGATCCTATGTGAGGATAATCTGAGTGACATCTCAAAAACGCAGTTCGACTTTAAATCGTTTTAAGTTCGAGTTATAAACTACACTTGGCTACAAAAGTGTAATCAAATATATACTATCAAGATTTTGCAGTTGCTGTCCTCACCTTGGATCCTCTCTCGTTGTATATAATCTCTACATCAGCAATCTCACCAAACACCTTAAAAATGAAACAGAAAATTACACTAGAATAAGTTTGTTTTTCTGGAGCTGACACCTCAAAGAGGTACTCACATGGTATTGCTATTTGGGACTTCTCAATTTCTCCACTTGAGGTATAAATTTTCCTTTTCTTGTGCATGTTACTACATGTAATAAAAACAGGCCAGGAAAATGATGCACATGTAACTAAGCAAAAACAAGATACCATACCGAGAGCTGACAACTAGACACTTAATTTTAATTGTGGACTATGGAAAAAAGGTGTCAAGAGCAATAAAAAAAACACACACAAGGGTGGAGAATGGGAAGAAAACCATAATCATATCTTCAGGTTGCACTTACAAGTTACATATTAAAGAACAATCAAAGCGGAGAAAAACAGGGAAAAAAAGATACATTCAAATGAAACTGCTGGTACTTTATCTCTTACCCCAAACATTTGTCGCAAATCATGATCTCTGAATCTGAATGGAATATTTGTGACATGGAGGCGCTTGTGCCCGACATCACCAGAGCTTGTCTCCGGGGCAGCAGCCATAAGAGTTTGGGCAGCCTGTTGCATGACATCCAGCACCGGACTTGTGATCACATGTCCTGGCATGTGAGTATACTCTGGTACTGCCAATGGTTGAGCATACGGTAAACCATCACTCATCTGTTTAGAATAGAATTAAAGAATACCGATTTAATAATGATATTTAAATTATTTCTCAATAAGTAACAAATGAAAATAATCAAGTTCGATAATGATGATGGTGGTAGTGGTGATGATATTGTTTGGTAAGCTATGGATGATAACTTAGTGACAATGATGATGTTGTAATGATTGCAATGATGACTGTAAGTGATCAAAATACTGGTGATGATGATTATTGTAAAGTTTGATGATGATTATGGTAATGATTGTGATAATGATAATGATGAAGGATATCAAAATGACCGTGTGCTGGTGACATCTGTTGTGATCAAAATGCTAATGATGCTGATAATATACAATGTGATACGATGATGACTGTAAGTTATCACAATACTGGTGATGAATTTATTATTATAAAGAGTGTGATGGTGTTTATCATAGTAATGATGATGACAGTGATGATGATGATGAAAATACTATGGGGCAGTCAAAGGAAGTACACTGAACCTGTTTAAAATTTTAATAATAGAAAAAAACAATATATTTATTTACCAGTAATATATTAGAAAACAAATTAATTCTTTGTTAATTTGGATATACCAGTATCTACTATAAATTTTTCGAAAAAAAAAATTGTTGCAGTTGTAGGTGTACTTGAACAGTTAATAAGTATCTGGAACTCATCAAATGTAGCTATTTCAAATTAAATTTGAACCAGTGTATTTTAATATATAAATATGTTGGCAAAGGTCAACAAAGGTCCTTGCCACCTGTGATTGGCTGGTTGGAAAAATAATTATTTACATTTTGTGTTAACAAATTAATTAAACTGCAATCCTCCGAGTAGCCTAATTGCTTTCTGTTGAACTGATGTGTGTAATATTCTAATAGAAAACTTTTCTGACAAAGTTTTGTTATTGAGAAATTAAAGTAATTAAGTATTCAATGCACAGCAGAACAACAGTATTGTTTTAGACATTCAAGTCTTTGCTTTTTACTGGAGTGGGAAAAAAAGCATCAACATAAATACATGACATGATAGTGCCAGGGGACAAAATAAAGTAATCTTTTTTGTTAGTTTAACTATATCCAGTGTTCATGATTTAACTACAAAATGCTGAACTTTCAGTTTGAAGGGGTTGTATAATAATTCAGAACTTTCTTAGTCAGGGTTTCACAGCTGTAGAAAATGAACACCACGCATACATGTATGTAATCATAAACATCTAATTATAACTATATATTGGTAATTAAAGTTATACTTTACTGTCTTCTAAAACTTTATCCTAGCTAAAATAAATGTTATATACAAATAGGAAAAACTAACTATTAAGTGTATTTCTGGTCTGTTAGTTTCACTTAATAAGAAAACATGTTAGTAGAATTACTGCAGCAGTAAACTGATTTAAGTTGTAGCTGGACCGAGCTAAGGGAGACAATAACTTGCTTAAAGAGTCACTATAATTTTGTTAACCATTTAGCTTCCAAAATATTAGAAGTCTACCACAGATAGGCAAACTTCTAAATTCCAAAAAAATCTTTTCACTTTAACGAATTGAGCTGTTTATATAGGTACTAAACTGATCCATTAAAATACAAAGATAAGTATTATTATAATATTGACTCTCTGTTGCACTTTGTTTTAGCAAACTATGGTAAAATTGTAGTTAGTTTCAAGGCCAACTATTTCAAAAGTTAGGCTTCTCATAGTTTTTTAAACTTAATAATATTTAATTTGTATCTCTGTTGGATACTAAAGAAGACAATTTTGAACTATCACATTAATTGACTTACTTCCACTTCCATATTGAAACTATCTTACCCTTGTGAGAGGAAATATCTTGTATGGACTGATCAGATAAGGGAACTGAAAAGATCTGTAACTGTGTCTCTCACTAACTGATGACTTGTAGTGACCAAGAATGTGATTTAATTAGTTTAAAGGAACTCTCTCAGTTGACTAATAAACCTGCTAAACTGACCTCTGAACTACCAGCCAAATTATTAATAATTATAATTAGTTACAACAGTTTTCTTCAAACATTCTAATTACAAGTATCAACAGCAATATTATAACAGCACTTACAAGTTGATAGAAAAACAAGAAAGTCATAGAGTCGTAGAAATTTGAAGTCTAGGCATGGGACACATGGAAAATCTAAACAATCTAATATCTATCAGAGACAAGTCATAGAGACAGATGTGTATTTTATTTTCTATGTTGACCTTTAGTGACAGTCAAGAACAAAAACACCTAAACTTTGAGTCACAGCTTCTGAAAGGAATGACAAATGCAGGTAGCTCCTATGACCCTATTGCAAATGGTAACCTGTTGAGTTAACCCACCCCTAACTTGTTTTTATTTGAAATGGATGAACAAATTAACACCATAAAACAATGGGATGGAAATGAAAATGTTACTCATAACCAGTAGTCTAACAATATTTTTTTTTGTTATTACAATATTACAAAATGTTAACACTTTTTTTAAATCCAGGTTGATCAAAATCTATCTTCTTACTACAGTAACAGCATAGAGTAAGTTTTATTAACAGTGTTGAGGATTGGGAAATTGATAATAATAACAATAAAATTATATTCCTTCCATTAGCTCTCTAAGATGAACATATATGAAAATCTCCCAATCTATTAATTATAATAATATATATCTACTGTGTAGCCAGGGGGATACTCAACGTAATTATAAGTCTGGGCTGGGGGGAGGGGAGGGTTCCACCCAGAAATTCATACACAATGTTGAGTTCAAACTATTTTCTAGACCCTGTTTATGAAAAAGTTTCGAAAAATTATCCAAAAATTATAATTATATTGTATATCTTGTTTACAGTCAGGTTGAAAAAGCATATTAATTATCCTTAAGGGTGGCACATCCCCGTACAGCTTATAATATAGGGGAGTATCCTCCCCTTTCCCACCAGGAGATTAATTAATGGGAACACATTACATTGAGAATTTAAATATTAAATTTAATAAAATTTAATGTTAAAACAAGGGAATAAATAAATACCATTGTGTACATGTATTTATTTGATTAATTAGTAATTTATTTTATTTTTTTCAAAACTAGACAAATTTTGAGGCCAGAGGGCTGATCTGCAAACCTAAAAATAAACATTTTTAAAATAACTTTATAATTTAATGCAACAGTGCAAATACTAGTCAGCTTTATTTCTGTTACTATATTTTTCGTATTATGAATATATTAATAGACTAAGAGTAATGTATGTAATAATGCTTGAAACTTTTATAATCAGTGTGCACACAGAGAACTTTCTACATGTATCCTTTTGTTTTCATTCTTGTGTTACAAAAATATTTTTGAAATCATGCAGTGAAAGGTTTAATGATCTCAGTGATGTATATACAATTATGGCCAGGGTTCCAAATTTATGGTCTTAAAGTTCTAACTGTGCTATAACAATTATTTAAATATAATGCCTTGAATTACAATCATGCATGTAATTCCAAAATCTCATCTTTAAATATGTAATCTAAACCATTCCTTTTTCTTCACAGTAAAAAGTAACAAACTAGTTATTCATAAACTATGATTTTCACAATGAGCTGGTGAAAACTACACAGCTTCATAAATATACAGTTTAATACATAAATACAGACCTGTTTCATCTTGTAACAAGAAACAGACTTGGTTTAAATTTTTCAGAGATGTGAAACACAATTGGATTTCACAATATTTACAATGTTATGATGAGTTTTAAAAAAGCAAAATTGCTTCAAAATATGTCAACAAAAAATTGTAATAACAATTCAGTAATGCCTTACATTGAAAAAGTTCAATTTGAATTAATTTTCAGAGAACAGCATAAACTATTATGTTCTGTACATTAGTTTCATAAAGTTTGTTACATGTATTTGTAAACATGATTGTAGACAAACTGCTGGATATCACATATTTTGAATTAAATCATGCTTGGAAAGTATGCAAACAAATGTTAGGAAAAACAATAAGTTTGGAAATACATAACAAATAAAATGTCATGATTAAAAATTATACTCACATACAATAAAAGACAATCCATATTTTTAGCAAAATAATCAGTCATGACAACTAACTAAAATAAGCTCCTGCTCCAACGTGGAAACTCCCTACCATATACATGTAGACTGCACACTGATGTACAGTACTGCTGTAGCTTAAGGTTAACATAAAAACTCAATTTTTTATTAACTAGCTATAGATACAAATGAATTTTTTGTCTGTGGGTTTACAATTTATTTCACCTCATTAAAAATTGGTGACAGAACTCACCATACTATGTAGCCCAATACCACCTGCAGACACCCAATATACAAATTAGAGTACTATACATAAATGTAGCTGGTTTTAGTATCAACTAACTTGAATATTATTTAACATTTTTTAGTTCATAGCATAACACAAACAAAAATCTTATCTTCACAAATTGAAATGCAGATATTGTCAGACATTAACTTAAGAAACTTGATCTTTACATAGTGCAAAATCTAAAATATAGCTACTCCTACATGTGTTTTTCATTGTATAAATCCAATTAAAGAGTTTTCTTTAATTCATGTTGGTCTTCAAAACACCTCATTGCAAATTGATACAAAATCGGGCTATTTTTACAAGATACAACTCTGATCTCTAATTATAATTCTGAAACCCAGCCTGAGCTAATACTGTTTTAATTCAGACATGTAATGATCGAGTCAGTGTAATATTATTATTAATAATTCTTTGCAACAAAAGTTGTCAATAGTCTATAGATATATATTCACAGGGTAATACTTGGCCTGCCTTACGATTCAAAATAAAAACAGATCTAAAATCAAAGAGTGATCTCCTCAGATTTAAGGTATTATATTTGATTGGCAGGTGTTGTACATGGCTTTAAATTTTTAATTAAAAGCATTTTCTGAAGTCCAAAAAAGTGATAGAACAAATTACAGAAACTCGTCAACTAGCCTTGATATTTGATTATAAAATATTACAACAAATTATATAATTATATTATATGATATGTTACTGTATACTGCAGGATTGTCATGATTTTAATATGTTTTGAACGAGGAAGCCCACCTGTAAAAGCAGGTAACACTGTCTGTAGGGTTTGTCAACAAGACAATTTTCTAGCTGACATTCATAATATAATATAGAAAACCACACTTGCCCATTACCACCTTTTTTGACAAGTCTGATTAAGTCTCCAAAAATAATTTCATTTTACAGGTGACAAGTTGATCAAATTAAATCTATTTATTATTTTTAAAAATAATAATAATATTAATTATTAAAATAATGGAGATAATAATGACAGTGCACCTTATAGCAAATATATATCAGGGTTATATATAAGCTGGGGCACTTGCTTCAGCATACTGAATGTCAGTGCAATAATTGTATTATTGCAGCTGGTCAAAGCTACTAAATTTGACCAAATTACCTTGATTTAGAACAAACATTCTGTGAAAAACTCAAATCAATTACTTCTGTCTTTCTCTGGCTAACATTGATTGGTGCATATTAAAGTTCTTACAATACTTGTATAGGACAGATCACACCTGTCCAATTTTTTTGTTGCTCAAGGTCTTCAAATAATACCACTGACATAAGTATTGTCGATTTTGATCATTTCCATGGTTACAGCACATGTGGTATCTTACAGAGCAACAAAATGAGTTCAGTGATATTTGTTAGAAAAATTAAGTTGAGAAATCTAAAAAATATATTTTCATAATTTGTCAATTGATATGCTTTAATTAACACCCCCAATCTTATGGTTGAAGTTGTTCCAAAACCTATAACATTATAAAGGTTGTTCTTAAAAAGTTATATCAAAATTGGGGTCAATAAACTTAATTTTGCTGACAAACATCTGGTTCATGTCACCTGAAGCTAACCACATAAATCTGATCCTTCCCAATTATATACATGACATTTCTCATCAATAACTCAACAGTCCAAAACTCACAGTTTCACTTTCATAAACACAATTGACCTTTGTATAGGAACAAAATATACTGGTATCATGAATATGTTATAAGCACGCACGTTTTTCAACTTATTTCTGAAAGGATACAGCAATTATGCCGAGAAAATGTTTTATTATTTTGAAACTGAACTTCTGTATAACAGAGTGTTCAAACTCTACAGTACGTGTAACTTTAGAGACTTTAGAGTGAGCTATAAACGCGATGCATGAAGTATAAAGTTTAGTGCAGTCCCAAAATCAGAGTGCCCAACAAAACACCTACAAATTGCCAAATAAATGTGTATACACAGCCAAGGCACATATATACCAAGGAAGTGGCAGAATGGAAAGCTGTTTTGCTGTTATTGGAGATAAAATTGTCAGTGCTGCATAGAAATAACCAAGCACAATGGAGACAAGAAAACTTTTCACAGTATTTTTTACTTCCAAGGCAAACCTACTTGATGTAGGTCTCTTTAAACTGGGACACCACACAACAAATGTGGGACCTTTATTTAAATAGTTGTGATGTTTACAGAATTCAGTTCTGTTGTAAGCAGAATGTTTAGGAGTAAAAATTAGATTTAATATAAGGTTATAAAGATTATTAATAGCATATAAAAATTGGTATTGTGTATTGTACTATAGTCAGAGCTTTTAATTCAGAATATTTTTTACAACACTGTGCAATATTTGATTCCAACAGCAGTTTGACTACCTGCCCAATGACATGTTTCTGTTAGTTATTAAATACCCTCTAAACTCTTTCTTCATTCAATTTATATACCAAGGCAAACCCTTGCAGTTATATCCTTGCAGAGCCATTTATCTGAAGGAAACTGCAGAGGGCAGACAAAAATTTTGTTTTTTGGTTTTTTAATTCTGTTAAAACATTTTTTAAACTACATTTATTTAATTCTTTAATTCTTAGTTAACAAAAAAATTATTTATTACTGATCATAATTCAGTGATTTATTCTTATGATTTTAAGTAACAAATTTATTCTAATTGTAGACCAATTAAAAACTTTCAATAGGACAAACATTGAAGATCTGAAATCAAGTTTACCTACTAATAAATTACAGTAAACAAATGGTGTTAAAGTTATCCTTCAATATGTCTACTTAAAGCCTTCAAACTAACATACATATCAATTTGATAATTACATATACATGTATATGTACACCATTCTGTCAGTTTCAAAGTTAAAAAATAAAGTTCTCGATTTACAATCAGATAGTATATATACCAACTGCAAGCTAAGCCTAATCCCTGTCTGCAGCTGACAAAAATTGTTCTAAGCTTAAATCTTCATTAAGCCTTGGGCTAGGGCATGGACAGTGTTCAAGTGTTCAAATGTTCAGCTACAAACCTTCATCGATCGATTGCCAAAACTTACTAAACTTACTTTTCTATAAGTTGTTCAATAGTCATGAATCTTTACCTTGAGTCCTTGAGCCAAGTGAATGTTACTAACATATCCCCACATCATTTACTGGTAATAACGTGTGCGAAACCCTTAAACAATCACAGCTCAATTTAAGATGAATCAAAGACTGTTCATGCTCATGCAGTTTCAAGTACTTCTCCCTTCTGTGAAACTGACACCACTTTTATAGCAATTAAGCCAATGATGTTCATATTTCAGTCCATCTTAAATCAAAACTCCAAAAAAGGTATTTTTTCATTATGTCAAACAGCTGACAACAACTAAAGAACAGATACATGTAACATGTTAAATTAGTTTGCTAAAGTGCTGTTGCAGTGCTGCTAACAAGCATAAGTGATTAGCTTATGACTTTTAACTATCATGCAAAGCAACTTCAACATGCAACAAATGAAAGAGCAATATTAAAGCTTAATTCATGACCAGTGGTCAGATACTGACTTGGAGTTTACATAAACAATGAGTTTAAATAAGTTAAGTAAAGCTTTGGGTAGTAAATCCTTTGAAATCATGACGTGCAAACCAAAAAAAACATACAACAAAAACTAAATATAACCTTATGACCCAGAAAGTGCTCCAAACTTTGCCAAAAAGGAAATTTTAGATGAAAATCTTTCAGTTCAGGTTAACAGCTAAAAGCAGTACTAAATGAAATGTGATATATAAGGTGTCTTTTCTCCCCTAGATTTAAGGTAAATTTTAAATCTTTATCTTGAGAAAAAAACGTTTTTCATTCCGTAAAAATTAGAGCACAGCAAATTAAAGACAGTCAACAGTGATGTTATAATTATAATCATGATTTTTTTTAAATCGGGCTGAGCAGATGTCACCCCATTGATCCACTCAGCATTAAAAATTCAGGATATGTCCATTTTAACATTCACTGGCGAATTAAAAGCTTCTGACTGGTTTTAAAGAAAGATTAAATAATTTATTATTATGATAAAATAAATTACAATTCACGTCTGAAATGCGACTTGCTTCTCATGCAACGTAATTTACACACTTTCCTCAAAAATGATCAATCATGTGACATATATCTGACTCAATAGCTTTTCTTTCTCCGTTTCTAGATCTGGTCAGGATTATCTTCTTCAAAATACGAACTCGACCGCTGGACTTCAAACAAGCATTAAAATATTATTTTAAAGTTGGGAACAACGGACTTGAATTGAAGTTTCGTTGTATCGTTTTTAACATCATTGACGAGATTCCTGCCCTTCAAAAATTACAAGCATTTCGGAAAACAAACTTAACCGTCTGTGTCAACAACATAAACCAGCTGTTGTTTTTTTAAAAAAGTTAATTATTTTTACTTTCTTTATTGACCGACCGGTTTATCTGATAGTTAACTAGTGATACCTCTTTAAATGGACTCGATATGTTTTGAAACGCCAATACAAGGCAATAAGTTATACATTCAAACGAAATGTTGTTAAAATATTTGTGGACATGGAGACAAGGACGGTTTAAAACCAAACAGGAATTTTTTAAGTACGTAGACTTGGGAACAGGAAGCACACGAAATATTCATTTCCGATGTCTTTAAATATCTTGGTGTTGAGTACGGCCTTCAACTTTCTAGGCAAAATTTCACAAATAATGATGTGTTTCATGATCATAGTGAGTGAAAGCTAAAACTGTCAGTTCTTGGCTTAATAAATGCCACATAAAATGATAAAGTAGTTTTGTATTTCTCGATGACCTCAGATAATACTATGCACACTTCGCTGTTGATTGAAACTCCCAAATACTGTCTGAATTTTTTATCGTTGATGAAATGCCGAAGGCCATGCGACAAGCAAGCAGCATTTTCAGAACAGGTAAGAGAGAAAACTTCTTGATTAACTCCGAACTATGGGGGTTTTGATCAACAGCAGTTAAAAAATATACGTTGCTAAGGAAGCTGAGAAGTTGATTTGATTTACACTGAACAGTTCGAGGCATTTAGTGATTTACACTCTTTACATTTCAAAAGCAAATACCTCAATTTCTGAGTTTGACGACCAGTATATCAAGCAAACGCGTCATTTTGAGGGATTGAATACACCAATATAACTTCATAAAACAATTACTAGTCTGCGGTTAAATAAAAAAAGCAAGTAATAAAACATTCTCGTTGAAAGACGTGGTAATAGAGTTATCAGAAACAAGCTAGCCAGACAACACGTCACACATCATTGCTATTGGTAATCGATCACGGAACAACGCAAAGTTGTTCTGTTGAAATCCCAATGAAACGAAGTTCATAAACCACTCGCTCCAAAAGTCACGCAGCCTTATCTCTCGAAAAAACCCAACAAGCTGGAGCAGAAAATGTCTCAATTGGTCAAAACAGTCGTTGCTAAACAGCGTTTCCGCTTTTCAATGAACTCAGCTGCGGGGCCGACGAGAAATATTCAGGAAGACTGTCGAACTGTCAAAATAGCAAACTTACCGCGTTTGGTGAAATACTTAACGCGCGATCGGCCAGTCCTAACCCACTTGTGAGCGCAGTCATAACTTCACTGTAGGCTGGAAGTACTATTAAATTACTGGATCATAAGTCATATATTGCTCACGTTTACCCTTCAGCTCTCGTTTCGACCCATCCAACAAAGATCAAATCATAACCTGAGCGTGACCACCAAACTATTCTCTATTTTCCTGCACTGGACGTTCGCGCCAATCGAATGCGCCCCCGACCACATGGTGTTGCGGTCTCAGCATGATACCCCGGATGTTGTCTCTGTCATTTTCACCTGTCCAGCAAACAGATCTCAAAGGTAAAACAAAATCGAGCACGAATTAAATTTTTTGGAAAATAGTATCACAAAAAATACTACATTTTCGAAATTTATCGCGTTTGACGATTCTTCTTTAGTTAATTTCGATTTAATAACGGTTTTGGATTAATTTGTTTAGCGTTTCGGGACGGCTAATGATCCATAGAAGTTCCGCTGAAGGTTTATTATAACACTTGAATTTATGTATGGTGTGAAGACTTTAAATGCATAAACAATCTTGCAAATTGCTGTATTCATTGGAAAAGAAAAGCGCTAAATTTTATATTGTCCAAACAAAGCCTAACGTCACAAGGTTTTATGATTTGTTGTTTGTGCATGAAGAAAGAATGATTTACTTACCACAAAAGAGTGGGCCAAAATTGTTCGATATTTCCTGTGGTCTCACTGATTCATCCGTCGTGAATTATGGCTGCACATATACACACAAAGATTAAATAAATTCTCTTAGTTGGAATTTAGTTAAATTATAGCGAAAAATACTTCGCGATCGATTTCAGATGACTGACAAACTTCATTTGAATGTTCAATATCGAGCCCACACTCGCTACAGCTGTGGCCGATGAACTGATAAAAACTCCGACAGAATGAAATCCCACAAAAAAAAGCTTTATAAAATGAACTGAAAAACTATATCATTTCTACAAAGCTTGTTTTAATTTAATGAAAAAATCGTCGCATTATATCAATATACGGATGGTTAACTGCAGAAACTGGACCAAGTAAGATTTGTCGCAACGACAGAAACCGCAGCATTTCCCTTTTTGCGCGCAAGTTTAACAAGATAACTCGTGTAAACAAAAACAAAACAAGTTTTGCTCCTTTTTATTGCTGAGGCGGGGTTTATGTGAGCAGATGTGTTCTTCAATTTTCGGTTGTTGTCAGCGCCTGCTGTTATTCTTAGAAGTATAAACACCGATTTCAATTCTGAAAATTTGAAAGATTACAAAAATGTAAAGGCAGTAGTGCATACAACATCTGTATGAATCACAAAGAATATTCCTGAAAATATCACCTTCCGAACTGAAATCAAAAAGGTTTTTCACGGTTGCAGCTTTCTGCGGTCGCAACATCGTGGATGCGTGAACTGTATTTGAGAAATTCGATACGCTGTGATCTGTGATAACACAATATATTTAGTTTTGACTAGAAAACCTATAAGAGACGTTTCAGTTGGCATGTTTCACCGTGGAAGCTCTTACCGAATATTCCTATCAAAGCGCTATGATTTTTCTAAATTGGAAAGTGTTTTTATAATATTCAAATGCCAGTTCAAGTAGAATTTGCTCTTTTCAAAAGACATTTGCATTCTTTAGTTATTAATGATAAATTCCAAATGAATTTCTTGGCGGCCGACCTGGAGGCTAGTCATCTGTTGTATTATCAAACCAGACAATAACACCCTTAACGTTATCGTGGAAAAAAAGTAAAACTTCCGCTTGTATTTGTAAATTTGTACTGGAGAAACCTTGAACTGGGTAACTAAAACTCTTCTTGTTTTGTAGATTTGGCTAATTATAATAAACTGATAGATCCGGGTGATAGCTATCCACAAAGGCCATGGTTAACTGGATTAGGGAATCATGGATGAAGTGCTGGCCTTAGATTGGTGACAAATATCTACATGCTAAATTAAGTAGAAAAAGCAAGGCTGAACCGGTGACAAAAAAGCAATCCGTTTAAAAAATACCAAACATTCCTAATTTAATTATTGTGTATTATCATTTACATTAAACAAGCTTTTATTGTTGCCGGATAGGGGAAAGAGACATCTAGACTGGACTGAGACTAATTTGCGTGCAGATCTTTTCTCTAGGAAAGGCACTTGGCTTCCATGTTTGTCGCACACAATTTCCGTCTTTCTCAATCTTTTCAATTTCAAAAAAGAAAATACACTCGTTGTAATCATATCATTTATTTTTCTTTTGGAGTAAAGCTGAACGTTCTTAGTAACGTTTTTCGGGGGAGGGATTGCGGTCTCAAATGTTCAGGAAAAAAAACGTTCTTTTATGGATAATGTTTAATTAAATCTTAGCCTCGCTGATGTATATATCTATTTAATATACCCTGTTTGAACATCAAGACGGGAGTAGACTTCCTCAGAAGACAGACGAGGTTCATCGGGGTATTCGTTAACTTTCAGTTCCTAAATTTCGGGTCAATATTTTGTGGTAGTGATTCAAAAGATATGCGACCGTTAGCTTTTCTAAATTGAGTAAAACTACGTATAGAATTCAAACCAAATATAACTAGTTTGCAACAGTCACCAGATTCTGGTTTGACAAAGATGCGTTGATTTCAGTGGAGCAAGTTATAACCTATAACTTAGATTGTCAAGTGTCTAGTGACGGTTCTTTTATACCCCAGGCATTTCCTTTAAAGAAACTATGTTTCCTTTATTTCTGTGAACAACTTACAGCAAAACCTTTACTAAATGTAGCACAGACAATCTCAAAATTGTAAAACAAGAAAAGAAATGCGAAATAAAGTATTGTAACATTGTATTGTGTTGTATTGTATTGGAAGTATTGGAAGATTGACAGTTGTCAATCGTGGAGCTACTGACAATAGAAGATAGTCAGACACTAACGAAACATTAGATACTGACTCGCTCAGATTTTTATATTTTGCAAATCTTTTTAATAACTTAGTTTAGGGGAGCGCAAACGGAAGAGATATCTTCTAACATCGCACCTAGGTCTCTCAGGAAATGCCGGTCACACTACAGTTACTTATTCTTGTTTGAAATAACTTTTAGCCAATCACAGCACACGTGCCGTATTAGAGATCTGGGAGAGGTCCAGGTAACGCATTTGGTAGCCGTCTATTTTCTACCTATGTCACATGGTAACTGGAAAACCAAGGTGACCAGTTGTGATGAATGAGCTACAATAAACTCTTAGCCAAGGAGAATTTTTCACAGTGAACAGGATTATTGTTATTTAGTTCAGTATCTTCAGTAGGAAACCCAACCTATAAAATTATGATTAAAATTGTTCTTATTTATACACATAGAAAGATATGGCAAAGCCTGATACTTTGAAATGTAACCAAACTCTGATAAGCATACGTGTAGTTGCCGATTCGTGTGCCCTGCCCTTATATTACATTGTTTGCCTGATCGTGTAGATGCCAGTTTTGAGTGCTCTAAACTACAGCAAGAAAACAAAGCTTGGCAGAAGACATAACATTAGCAAAGGTGAAAAGAATACCATATTCAATGGCAATGTTCGTGTGAGATGCTGCAAGAGCGTGTTCCACTCTGCTTCTAATACGCGCCATGTTTTCGTATTGTTATTGTTATTATTATTGTTATTGTTAAAGATTTAACACAGAAGAAAATTGAGAATATGTTCTTACTCAGGACCAGTTTATCTTTACAAAAGCCACATGTATCGCTCTCAAAACAACAAAAAGGGCAAGATAATGTTAAGACCACGTATTATTATATTTTGTCACCAGAGGAAATCCTCCTCCACGCAAACCCTTGGCGCCAATATAAGTAAAATATAGGATATGTGGGCAACGCATCCTATGTACTGTGTATTGACGCCGAGGATTTGCTGGGGCATGCTTCATTTTCCGAAATTGAATGCATTGTTAAAAATCCTGTTTTTGAGCTACAACAGCCTAATTACGTGTGGGAAGAACAATTTCAAGTTCAACTTGCCAAAAATGAGAAAATTAAGCGTTTGCCAAAATTATTTGGTTCTTATAAATATAAGGCTTGCAGTTGTGCCATCCGGTTTGACACTCTGCTCTTCCGTCACGGGTTCAGCTGTTAATTTGTCTGGTTCTGATATTTGTGTTTGCGTTGATGTACTGCTGATACAGTTTTTTAAGCCTTCGACGCAACAGCTGTTCAACAGATTTGTTTCTGGAGGAGAACAAGATCTCACACGCACTGATGCCGTCACAGCTATTTGTAGCCACAGGCCAGCGCAACATACCGCTCATCTCTTTACAAACAAATTAGTAACCCCATGACTGATCAGCGTGAATGGACATAGAAAACTGGTGGGAAATATTTCTCTCAATTTTATTTTGCTGCGGGTAAAAATATATAAGTGCACATACACTCATTTCTATAACTTTCCTTGGCATCAAATAGCAAATCTAAATACCTCTCATTTGGCAGCCAGTTTGGCACCAATATGATGTACCTAAAACAATATAAAGTAAAAGAACAGCTCCAGTTAATATTTTAACCAAAACTGATTCGTTTGAACTTTCGCAACACAGTTAAATACCGGGCTATTGCGAAAAGGGTTTTAGATTCATTTACCTAGCATGGCACAGACCCGTAACCAGCTTTTCAAAAATCACTGCTTTTGCTGGCGCATGTGCAAACGGATATTCAGTAATTCAGGCATGGTTGTCCAATTTTATCACAGCCCAAGATATTTTATAATAAAAAACGGCTAATTTAGGAAAGGCTCCTCCCCACTTCTCTTTAATGTTGACCAATATTTTATTTATAAATGTGTGTAGTAGTATGATAGATTAATTTCAATTAGAATTGTTCTTAAATTGTTTTTATTTTTATCACAAAATAATTGTTTTAGTTTAAAAGATTGCGTTTTTATGGATCTGAGCAAGAGCTCAATTGATCTGAGCCTGAAGTTAATCTTAATTAAGCCGCTTAATTTAATCCGAACCTCAGTGAATTTATCATGTAACTCTAGGTATATTCTTATAAAAAGAAAGACGTGTAGAATATAATACTTAACAGGGAAAGGGGGTAACCTAGGATAGGGATAATCTTTTGCATTCAAATTGATTTACTGTACTTTTTAGGTGTGTTTCATGCTTTTCTAGCTAGGACGACTGGCACCCCCTCCCCCCATCCCTCCTGGCGCTCCTAAGTCAAACCGCTCCTCATTACCTGTGTGGATTCGTGGCTGAAAGCCAAAGGGGCACACGTTAAAGTATTTATGTTGGGTTAACCTCAGGAACAGATTAAATAAGCATGGCTTGCTGTTGACAAATATTTCAGAGATCTTCAAGAGCTGCACGTTTTCAACAGCTGTACAGAGACCAGCAGTAGTAATCTCCTCTTATCAGTGCTGAAAACTAAACTTGTTATAAGTTTTAAATGTTCACAAAGAGTATTTTTTTCATGCCTTCCATTTCCTTGATATCAACATGGCAAGGAAGGTTCGTGCAGTGCAGAGAATAGTCTGACGGGGCGGGGGTCTATAGTCAGATTATCGCCAATTCAAAAGCTCGAACGTGAAACACCAGAGCCCGGATGTTCGAAAGTGGGTTAGCGCTATAAGCCCACTGAGGGATAAGATTTTCTTGGGCTCACTTCTTGGCTGATATTTTGTAAGTATACGTACTGTTGCCTTCCTTGAAGTGATCAACAACAGTTAGTTAAGACCGAGTTTCTTGTTCCACAGAAAACTGAGAAATTTAGAACAATCGGACTCTGCAGTACGGCTTATCTGACATATACTTCCACATTTTATGATAATAAACTTAACAATATGATTAATACCCAGTTCATTTGATGCCGCCACTCGCCACTTGATGCACTCAAGAGGGTAGGAATACTGATTCGGGTTGCATGCACAGTGCAGGGCCTGACTGGAATGAAATGAACATTGCAGGATTTGAGCTGTCTGGGAGTATGTTGCTCCACAGGCAGCCTTAGCTAATAATTCGTTTCTGAGAATTCCTGAAACGTTATTGTTAATGTAGAAAATAAATGCAAGTTAAAGCTGTTAAGAGCAATGAAGCTAAGCGGCAGACGTTTGTGATTCTCAAAGGTCGTATGCTAAAGGTCAAGACCTGCTCCAGAGCGTTGGGTGAAGGCGTGGTGAAATCCCTGGCCTCTGGATATTTAATTAGACAACGGAAAGTCTTGTTTAATGCTACGATGAAACTGAAAGTAAAAGAATCCCCTAACCCAAAGTGTGTTGACTTTTTGACCTTTAGTCAGGATGCCATATCCATCACGTGCACATGCAGTATTCTAGTATTATTTTTATTACTAGCATCATCGTTTTCAATACTATTACACGTAATAATAATAATAATAATAATAATAATAATAATAATAACAATAATAATAGTGATAATGATAATGATAATGATAATGATAATGATAATGATAATGATAATGATAATGATAATGATAATG
>JAOBYE010709471.1:0-11240 GCA_025403585.1 Parazoanthus swiftii
GGTTAGGACGCCTGACTAGAATACAGGGAGATGTGGGTTCGAGTCCCGCTCAGGGCAATACACCAATTTTTTCGGATGAGTATGTAGGTAAAAATAGTGTGTAGAAGCCATAAATATTGAGTCGCTAGGCGACAAACCAACAACAGATTACATGTTCATATTCAGATCAATATACATGAAAATATAGACTTACCGGATGTCAGGTCAGTTAGTTTTGTGTTATGGATATATAAAATTATTATCAATATGTGGTGAATGCAAAACCACCCTATTGAAAATGGCACAAGTAATGGGCTGGAAATCATTCATTTATACATGTAGTGTTAGCAAGTGCATGTAAACAAGACTTTGTCTGGCAAATTGTGTATTTTGGTGTTTGTAGTTATGTTCAGAACCTTTGCTCAACTCTGGTTGCACAGTGCAGGTTAAAATAAAAAGCTTGCCCTTCAGTGACATATTTTTGACCTAGGTAGTTTTAATGGACAACAATAATAATGCTTGTTAACACAATTCAGACTCAGTGCAAGACACTAGTGCAAAATTGATGTATAAGCAAGCAACTTTTGATCCCTGTTTTGAACCCTTCTACATGTAGTAAGTTCTTTTTTATTAAACCTTTACAAGAATTTAAACTTAAATACAAAGTCACTTATAAATTTATGTACAGGCTGTACCCTATAGTTTTTGAACATAAACAGAGTCTTCAATATAAATAGTTGAATAATGGCATTTCATTTAAGACTGTTCATATTTTTTATGATCTGCTTGGTAAATAGACATATTGTAACCTTTAAGTGGGGTATTGACAGAAGTTTTTATGAAGTAATGTAAATCCAATATTAATAACAAAAACTCATCAAATTATGAAATTTAATGATTCAATAAAAAAAGCCGTTAAAACTTATCACAACCAAATGTGACTGGCCAGGTTGAGGTTCTTTTATACAGTAGTCGTAGTTTGTGTGAAACTACTGTTTTGGTTGTGACAGTGAGTTAAAACAAAACAAATATAAGAAGAGGAGCAGAGCTCAAAAACACTTGTAACTGAACACAACAAATCTCGGAGCAGAACTAAATTTTAATTGGTGACACACTTGTCAAATACAGTTGTACACGTCAAGTAACATGACCAACAAACCACATGTACATTACCAAATATAGCAACAGAAACTGATCTTCACAATCTGGAGTAAATAGCAAGTTGGAAAACTTAAATTAGTGTGTATTGAGATATCCAAAACTGAATACTGTATGAAATCTATGAAACCAGAGAACACATCTCTAATACACTGTGGAACAAATACACTATGCAATGTCTCCTGTAAAATCCTATTTACACATTGCACTCGAGAAAACATACAGATAAAACAAGTGGGTTCTATGTGAGGATAATCCATGACATCTCAACGCAGTTCGATTTTAAATCAATTTAAGTTTGAGTTACGAACTCAACTTGGCTACACAAGTAAACAGATAATCACTTGTAATTGTCATAATGTGTAAGTTCTAATAATCATTTACTACCTAGGTTCTTGTCTTAATCGATGCAAGCTTTGGTTTTGAGATGGAGGTATTTGAGTTCCTTAATATTTGCCAAGTGCACGGCTTCCCAAAGATCATGGGAGTACTGACCCACCTGGACATGATGAAAAACAACAAGTCCCTTAAGAAGATCAAGAAAAAGTTAAAGCACAGGTTTTGGACTGAAGTGTATCAAGTGAGTCTTTTGTGACTGAAAAGAGTGCCCCAGGGAAAACACATAGTCACGGTCAGCTAGCTTGTCTCTCTGCAAGTCACAATGGGCAGCCAGCAAAATTAATCAGCTACCTGAGCTGCCTGTTATAATAATGATAATGATGAGGGCTCCCATTAGCTAGTAAAGTAATCATGGAGGGTCTCTGGGACCCTTGTTAAAAGCTTCGAAGGGTCCCCAGGTAGTTTTGAAGAGTCCTTCTTAATAATACTGAACAGTCAATCTCTGACACACTTCTCTGATTCATTTATCTCGGTCAAAATCAAGATGCTTGCATGCATTTTCATTTTAAAGTTTCTAAATATGAATTTGTAGATGACAGTTTTATTAAACTTGAAAATCTGCTCTTTCAAAAGCTGTGCATTTACATGTACTGAGCCCTGATCAATATGTTTAAAACACACTTATCTAACAAGTAAGACATTGTTAACAAAATTTCTGCAGTTCTGTGTGGGATTTATAGGTCTCAAGATGATGGTCAGGTACATTTGCTAGGCAGTTTAGAAAAACTGAAACAAAACTACAATAATGTTTGTGTTCGAATAAGTTTCTTTCGATTAGTTGGGGTAAAGACATAACCTTTTGAAAACTGTTTTGGCAGCACCAACATAAATTAAACAACAAGTTGGTGGCTTGGACTGACCACAAGTTTTGTTTGTTCCTGAATATATGCATGTTACATGTTAAGGTAATTAAACTTTGAGATTTTGCAAATTTTCAAGAGCATAGACTGATTGAGTGGTTGTTTAGTTGAAAACATTAATTTACACAAGACAAAATATCAGTGATTGTGAAATACATGATTGTGCAAGAAGCTTGATCGTGTTTTTTATTCAAACATCACTATTATTTGTACATGTTTGCAACTGTTATGTAGGCAAAAGGTTTTGAGTTATCTTGCTTTCTCTTTTCTGAACTTGGTATCTGGTAATATTGTATATACATCTTCTTGTAACATGTACTGTGTATTGAAATAAATCATAAATTATCTTATTTTATTTGGACATTCAAACAACAGTTCAATTCCAGCTTTGAACTGTGGCAGTTCCTGTGTATCCTAATTGTAAAACACACCTTTCAGGGTGCTAAGCTGTTCAACCTGTCAGGACTGAGTCATGGATGTTATCCAAAAACAGAAATTCACAATCTCGGCAGATTCATTT
This sequence comes from Parazoanthus swiftii, assembly GCA_025403585.1. Lineage (NCBI taxonomy): Eukaryota > Metazoa > Cnidaria > Anthozoa > Zoantharia > Parazoanthidae > Parazoanthus > Parazoanthus swiftii. The sequence goes on from JAOBYE010709471.1 coordinate 2,917, forward strand.
CTGTCATGAAATTTAGACCATTGCAGTGGAGGGCGTCTCATCCATTTGTTCTAGTGGATAGGTATGTACACCTGTTTGTAACGTAGCATAAATCTAACTATGGGGCTGGTTGTTAATTAGTATGTGCCCTTTCAATTAATATTGGTCACATGCTAATTAGACTGTTGTCTTGGTTACAAGAGCCAATAGAATGAAATTGCTTGCTTTTGAGAATTTTGGTGGTTTAAAACACCTGCCTAAAAATATGTTGTAAGCATTTTTATGCCAATATAAACAGTTTGTTTTGCATATCAACACTACCCAAACCATTTATAATTATTATAACCCTAAGAATTGCTAAACTTTTGACCAGTAGTTTGGTGGAAAAGATACTGAAGAGAAATTGACTTGAGTAAAGACCTGTGTGGGGCCATTAAGAGCAAGAAACTTAGTGACAATTATGACAATGAGAAATGGAAACTGCAGTGAGGAAAGAAAGATGTGAAAGTGAACCATAAAATTCCACAGATTAAAGAAGAAATTGAAATTTTCAAGTTCAGAAAGGAAGTGAAAAGCACAAAGAAAAGCATGGTAGTTTGACAGCTGAGGAAAAGTTTGACAAAGTTGACCAAAGAATATATTAAACAACACTTTTTTGTTGCAGCTGATTTTTTTTATTGACTTATTACACCAAGTCAGACACAGCCTGGAATTAATTATTACAATGTCTGATATCAGAATGTCATAGATTCTTCCCAGGAAATTAGATAATGAGAATGAAAAAGAACTTAAAGATCCTCATTTGAAATTGAATCACTTTGTGTTGTTGACAACCCTGAAACCTTCCTTCTAAGGGAACAATTGCAATGACCAGATGGCAGTAAATATAGAAATTGATATGCCTGTAAATTATAGCAATTTTCTAGCTTTTAGACAAAGTTCTATTACCTCTAATACATGTAGGACTCTTCACTAGTGCAACTTTAGCAAGACCTCGGCTAGCTTTTGAAAGTTTTGAACTCTTGATCATTTGCTAAAAAGTGGTTTCATTTGACAACTTTCAAAAGCTGATCATAATATTAAAATTAATATTATTAAGTAATAATTACTTACAGCTTGGCTGGTTCATTCTGTAAAGTAATGTTTCTTCATTTTTCCAAAAGTCAACCAATTTGTTGAGTCATTCAGATTGGTATTTCACAGTTTTGAAATGCCTCAAAGTGCTTGCATCCTGTTGTCTGCAGGGTTGTGCATATTGAGATTTTTGTTGAACAAACCTTTGAGATGCTAAATTGAAGGGAAAATGCAGTAACTTCTAGCAAAATGTTGCAAGCGAATGCATAGCTTTACAAAAGGCGAAAACTTTTCCCATCATTTCTTGATGTTCACTTGTTTGTGTCCAGAGGCAAATGAGTTGTTTCACAATTTTATCCATGATACTTAGCGAACCATCAAAATCTCGTAATGGACAGCACCTGCAAGTAATCTTTGGTCCCTAATAAGAGTCATGTGGCATACACCATTTATTATTTTTACTGTGATTTATAAATTTTTTAAGCAATATCATTTCCCTTTCATAGGATGGAAGACTTGACAGACCAGGAGAAAATTCGTCAGAACATCAAGTGTGATAGGAGTGTTTCCCTCTATGGATATGTGAGAGGAACACATTTGAAGGCCTGTTCTCATCTTCATCTTGTTGGTATGATTAACAAGTTGGGTAGCTAGACAAAAATAAATTGTTAGTCATCATGGGCATATATAGATGTGTACTTGCATGGACCATTTCCTTTGTAGAAGTACATGATTGTAATAATATACATTATTTTTGGTTAGGTTGTTTAAATTTTTTTCTCTGACAGTTAATGCTCATAAGAATACAATACTTATGATTGGTTATGTATGTATATAATAAGATGTACTATCTTATCATTATTGGTTTGTACTGAATGAATGATTAAAATAAATACCAGTAATTATATTTTACGTGTACTTGTGAAGGTTGTGGAGAATACAAGATGAAAGAAATCAGTTTGCTGCCTGACCCATGCCCTTTACCAGATAAAGAGAAGAAAAGGACTCTGAATGAGCGGGAGAAGGCTTTGTATGCACCAATGTCTGGAGTTGGTGGAATTGTGTATGACAAGGTAACTAAAATTAATGTTAAAATACAATCTATGTTTAAATTGCTTTTAATTTACATTGCATTACATTTATTTACTTAATTTCTTTCCATTTCTTTTTTCTTTATCTTAATATTATTACTTTACTCCACCTTAAATTTATATTTTCATTACTTGAATTTACATGTACATTACATTCTGTTTCTTTCTTTTGTTTTGTTTTCTCTTTCCATATTTTCTCTTCTCTTCTTTTTTCTTTACCTTTATTACAGTATATTACTTTTAATTACTTATTAGTAAATGCTTTACAAACTTCATTTCATTAAATTACATGACATAACTGACATTACACAATTATGTTACTTTTTCTTTTCATTCTTTTCATTTCATTCAGTCTCTTCTTTTTCTCTTGTTCAAGTCTTTTTTTACTTTTGTTTTCTCAGTCTATTTTACTTGACTTTGTTACAGACCTGTATGTTACATAATTATTTGAGATCTTTTTGGACCCCACTGCCCATGATTTGACAGAATACAGTAAACAAATATGAAAGAGTTATTACAAAAGGATCCATAATTATGATAATGATTATACGTCCATTAAAACCACAGGATGCTGTTTATATTGATCTTGGGGGAAGCCATGCGCACACTGACAGAATACAGTCAGAGCAGGCTGGGAAGGTAAGTGCAAATTAGAGACAATGCAATGTTTCTCATTGTCACTTGATACGACACAATACAGTCAAATGTGATAATTTCATTCTTGATTTTACAAGTCATAATAATTGCTTAGCTTTTAGTCATTGAAGATACACCAGGATTCTAACTTTATGTGGCACTAAAATCATTTATAGTATTTCATCTGTGCATTCAAGATATAAATAAACTTGTACATGGTCTGGACAGTACTTTCCTAGCCTCCTACATTCATCTGTAGACCTGAAAATCTTGTGTACATGTAAAATATATTTTATAAAATTAATATAATTATAATATTTGCTAAAATAAATGTTTCTGTGGGCAGAAAAAGGTAGTTAACTTGCTTCATATTTTTCAGGATCAATGATAATAAAAGGAGTAATAAAACAGAATCAGATACTTTATATTAAAAGTAATTGTACATTGATCTCATTCAGGATGAACGGCCCAATAATGAATTGGTGAGCACTCTGATTGGTGCCAAGCAAACAATTGACTCCAAGATGGCCACTAGTCAACTGTCAGTCTTCAAGGTAAGTTGCCTACTAGTTTATTAAATACTATTCAATAACTGTGGCAACTGATCATCTGTTATTTGCTGTGTCCACATGGTCAAATACTCGAAGAAGATCAGTCACTTGCAATAATACCTTAATTATACAAAATACTAATAGTTAGTTTTGGAAATTAGTCAGTGTAAATTTTGACAGTACTGTATCTGTCTGGAGCAAGAGGAGGTACATGTACTAGTTATCATTGTCTGGTTTTCATGCAGAAACATTAATTTTTAACTAATGAAAATTTCTAAAAGGAATTTCATTTATCAGATACATGTAAAGATTTTTTTTGTGGGTAATTTTACCTCGTTGAATGAGTTTTTAGGGAAAATTGCTTAGATTAGAAATTACAGTGACATGTATATGTAAATGTCTGTATAATCCTGTACAGTCTCGACAAAGTGCCATTTGTCACTTCTCAGTCAGTGAAATATTATCAATGTAAGTGAAGTGTATTCAGTCATTTCTACTATCAGCTGTTCCATGTGTAATCTTTGCTAATCGTCTATCTTTTTTTAGGACAGTGAACCCATTGCCCTTGAAGCATTTGAAGAGTAAGTTTGTGATGCTTTAAACCAGCACTAGTCGAGTGGTATTGAAACTTGCATACGACAATTTATTGATAACAGAAAAATAATCATCAGCATCATAACGTTGATAATAATTGTATTATTATTTTATATATAATAATGACAACTATGCTAGTAATTATAAAAATGACAATAAAAGTAATATACAAGTTAAATTAACACTTCATTAATTAATAATAAACATGCTCTATTTACAGTAGAGAGGAACTTCTACACACTATCAAACTAAACGTTTTTCAAAATGTGCCTTTGAATGTAGTTACCATGACTTTACAAAACTGCAAAATGCGTCGATTAAGGCTCATCTTGTGACTACACAAGCTGGGCCTCTGTCAAATGGCTTTTATCTATACAGCATTTGCTTAAATCAGGAAAGATACACTCTTTATTTCAGACCAATCATTTTTTGTTCAAAGGTGGTGACATTCATTCTAATTACTTAGTCCATAACAGCTTGCAACTAGCCAGCTACTTGAATTGTTTCTGCCAGCTAGTTTTTGTAGAAAATTTTTTTCTATTCCATTCCATTCTGTTCTGTTTTTATCTGTTCTATATGTACAGTGTATTCTGTTCTGTTAGACTGTTCTGTTCTGTTCTATTCTATTCTATTCTATTCTTTTCTATTAGACTATTCTATTTTATTCTGTTCTATTCCATTCTATTCTGTTCTATTGGGTGTTACGAAAACGAAGATCTCGAAAATCTGGAAAACGAAGACCCTCATTAAAATTCAAAATATCGGTCAGCGGATAAATAAAACAGATCAGACTCGTTGGTCTCAGCTTGCAGTAGCATGACAAGTGAATATAAACGGTTCTTTGGTGAAATATTTCAAGGTCTTCATTTTTCAAAAACGAAGACCCTCATTAAAATTCAAAATATCGGACAGCAGATAAATAAAACAGATCAGACTCGTTGGTCTCGGCTTGCAGTAACGTGACGAGTGAATATATACAGTTCTTTGGTGCTACTTTTAACATAAGTTTCTTGCCATCTACTTTAAATAATGTGGGCATACTTGCACAATGTAATGATGATTGTGATACTGTAGTATTTATAACTAGTACTCTGTGACAATATCACAGGCATTACGAAAAAGTGCTGCCTCAAGAGGAGCTTGTTCACGGTGATGATGGCAGGAAAAGACGGAGAGCAATGTTTCAAAACATTGAAGAAAACGATGGCGAGAGAGAGGAGGAAGACGAGGAGGAGGATGGGGGCAGTGACTATAATAATTATAAAGATGATGATGATGAGAAGGAGGAGGAGGCTGATGATGATGATGATGATGATGATGATGAGGCTGATGATGATGATGATGATGAGGCTGATGACGAAGATGATGATGAGGTTGAGGAGGAGGAGGAAGAAGACGAAGAGGAACAGGGAGAGATGGGGAGTGAGGAGTCGGAAGATGACGAAGTGACTTTCAACATTGATATTCCCAGAATACGGCATCAGAAAGGTACTTCTGAATATAAAGTTCTTGTCAAATGTTATTAGTTCATGAACGTATCCATGCCTTTAAGGTGATTCTAAGCTGTACATGTACATTGACATGCTTAAAAAGGCTTCAATTCGTACCACGTTAAGTGGATGTTGACTGTTAACTTACTGTTGTTTGTTTCAAGGGGGGGGGTGTTCTTTGTTTATAGTCCCCAGATGTTGAATGCACTTATATGCTTGATATTTAGGTTTTAACGAATGAAATTAATAAACACAACTAGCAACCTGCCAACATCTGATGCAACGTTTGCTTCAGTTCCTCGCTTTTCATATCACTCAACTACGTACGAACAATGTCGTTTTAAAATGATCCTTGTTTAAGGAAGATTGTCTTTACATTAATTTGAGTAACTGCTCTATAATTTGTTGATGGCTCAATGTCTGTTATTCGTAATTATATCTTTTTTTTATTGCGACAATTCGCTTGAAACAATTTGTTTTTCAGTTGCTGTTCTATCGATTGACTTATTGTAGCACAATTCTATTAAATAAATATTCGATGCATCTGCGTTTTGTGGTTCACACGTTGCTATATGGAACACCTTCATTTTCTCAGCCGGTTTGTGGGAATACAGTGTCAGTTTTAAAATGGCAGTGTTTTCAAAGTTGATAAGAGTTCATTGTGGTGTTGTTGCTACCAGTTCTAATTGATATTTTAACAATGCTTCATTTTCAGGAGTTAAACGAAAACACTCGGTAAGTTTTAACTTTGTCACTATTTGCTGTTAGATACATAAATCTATAAATGTTGAGTTAAAATGTGGCTATGCTTTTATCGCTACATGAAGAGAGGGCAACTAGGACATGCTAGTGTAAAACCCAAGGCATTTGTTAAACACTGTAGAGCCAGTAAAACAAATTGTTTTAATTTGAGTAGAAATCAAACCAGTTAGGCCACCTTGATCGGATGACCTCTAACCACTCAGCAAACGAGGCAACCGCGCTGGTTACCGTAAATGATCTATTTAACGCCCACTCTCTATTAAACGCCTCGTATCTAATAGACGCCTAGGTCAAAGTAGGATTTTCAGTTAGACGTCCCTTTCTATTAAACGCCCCGTACCTATAACTAGACATTACTTAAAGCTGAACTTGTGTCACATGTTTTGTTCACTTGTTTGCAGAATATTACGCGAGGGTTGCTCTGAAAGTGAAGAAATTTTGACTTATTTTCACTAGTTAAAATCGTTGCAGACTGTTGCAACAGTTGCTCGCCTTATTTTGTTCAACTGCACTAATTGCAGGTAGTTTTTGTTGGCTGGAAAGCACTTAATAAAAGTTTAAAATATCGGTATTAAGAAGTGTCAACATTAAATTAAAAAACTAACGCCTATTCTCCAATAGACGCCTTTTATCTATTAAACGCTCCCCAAAAAACACCTTAAAAGTAATTAGACGCTGAGGGCGTTAAATGGATCGTTTGCGGTATATTTAAAGAATGGAACGAGGGGGCAGCAAGAACACATCTCTTGACCTTAAGAGACCTCTCTGGTTGCTACCTTTATCCGTCCTGTCCCTACCTTTTGTACTTTCTGGATCAACCCTTTCCATATAGAGAGAAAGTTTTCGTGTTTCTTGCAGTACGTTGTAGCACAGTTTCTTAAACTTATTTCATTCTTTCTTTTACTGTGTTCAGCAGAAAGAAGTGAATGGGTCTTCAGAAGGAATTGCCTTTGAGGACAGTGAAGAAGAAAGTGAAGTTGAAGACAATTTACCTGTGGACTTCAAACATTTTAAACACAAAAATCGAACCGATAATTTGATAAGAAGAGCAAACGGTAATTCTGAAGAACTTCGAACAACATTAAGAACGTTTGATGAAAAAGACGACAGTGATCATTTTAACAACGAGGAGGATTTTTCACCAATGGCCAAGAAGACAAAATACGAACATGCTAAACAGTGTAAGAGTTCACAGAATGATAAAGGAGTGTCAGCATGTAACAAAATGGACGAGCAATGTCGGAAAGCTGCAAATGAGAACTCAACAGTGAAATCAACACATAAGAAAACTATGTCAGTCAACACTGTTGAAGAGACTGTTGACAGTGAGACAGATCAGGACAGTGGCAGCTCTGCTGAGGAGGATGTTGCTACAGACGATGATGGTGATGGTGGTGGTGATGATGATGGAGAGGACATCAAAGTCGGTGGCGTTGTAGCCGAAGAAGGTAGACTTGTATTTACTCAAATCTTGGGACAGGCATTCTAGTATCATCTGTAGATATCACATTCCTTACACTTGTAGTAGTTGCAGACTCTCAACTACATGCAGCGTGATTCATCTGTTTAGCTCTCTTGATTGAGAGTGGGTTCAGTGCAACCAAGAGTTGGGCCAAATTTACCAACGCAAGCTCGATCTCGTTATCCATCCCAGAAAGCAACTCGTGCCACAATTCATGACGCACGAGCCGTGAACAAACCGACATTTTGCTTGTGAGCTCGATCTGGTCGATGTTAATTTTTTTTTTTTGGTTTGAAAGCTGTGACCAGTGCAATCCATGTTCCAAATGCAAGCCACTACTTAGCGAAACCTGCGTCATTTTCTTCTCTTCCTCATATCTAGCCAAGAAAACCCTTCGTGTATGTCAGACTTTTAGTTCCCGAATTCGCACTCGTCATCGTGCAAAGCAGTCTGGGATGGAAAACGAGACGAAATGCCATCCGCGATACGTGATTGGCTGTGCGCGCGCGCTCAGATCACCTGGTAAAGTTTCCAGTTCCACTCTCCAAAGTGGAATGTATTCGTGTAGAGGGCTGAAAACGAAACTTTTCGAAAACGCTCACATATGTTGTCGTTGTTATCGATCGCTCGAGCGGAAACCTTTTGATGCGTTTTTGATAAGAAGAAAAACGCATCAAAAGGTTTC
>JAOBYE010709482.1:0-11238 GCA_025403585.1 Parazoanthus swiftii
ATGTATGTATGTATGTATGTATGTATGTATGTATGTATGTGTGTGTGTGTATGTATGTATGTATGTATGTATGTATATCAATCTCGCGCAAGGAAAATACCCATGAGCTTCTGGTGGGGGGGGGGCTTTGTTTTATACATTTACCTTACATCACTCTGACTTCACAGGATAAAACAAAATTGATTCTGAATTTTGACTGAAAGAAATCCGAATAAGTTGCTACAAGAAGAATTTAAGTTTTAGTTTCAATTGAAAATATCTACCGCACTGTTTTGCACGTGTCAAAACATGTTTTGTTTACAGTTGATATTGCCTACTACAATCCCACGATGCAACAGTGATACGTTTTTTTTAAAAGTGTATTTCCATTCATCCTGCTGCAAATGCATTACACAGAATCATATAAGTAAACAACATTTTCACTTATATAAATTCAGAATATGTAACATAGACTACTCAAGACTTAACGAGTGATTTCGTTTTTTTAGGTGACGACGAAGTGGACCTCTTATTTGAAGAAGATCTTGCAAATGTAAGATACGAACAACAAAATTCACTTAACAACAGAAACAACCTTTTGCCTATTTACAGAGAATTTAACAAAAATATAATTAGATAAAGTTTTTGAGATTTATAAATTTACGGTTTTTTCGTGGTCAGTTTCTGGGAGAGCAAAGAAACATCTCAATCTGGGCGCGAGGAGGGGAGGAGAGGTATAGATATTTTAGCTTGTGGATTGATAAGTACCACATTAATTACTACCTCTCGTGGTCATTGTTAATGTATTAAACAGTAATGTCACATGTGCTTACTTACAGTATTTATCTGTTTCCTCTCCTTTGACCTTTTCTAAAATAACGTAAGTTATAATTAGTTAAATGCCTTGTCTGGCATCTGATTATTTAGGTTAACTAAGTACTAGTATTTCTGTCTACTGTATTTTTTGTATTATAGAAAAAATGTAAAAAAAAAGAAAACTACCAAATGAACTGTGTTGTATTGTATTGTATATCATTGTACTGTATTGTATTGTATTATGTTATATTTTATTATATTGTGCTGATTGTGTTGTACCCCATACACAGATGTTTGGTATATTTAGCAGATTACAACTCTCTTTTTGAAATATATCAATAGTTGAAAAAAGTACCTTACATAAAACTTATGTTGTTTTTCATTATTTCAATTTTTTTATAAAAAGAGTTTATGTTCTTTTGTTGTTTCGCTTTATTGGGCCAAATAAAACGTCATCAAGAAGTTCTTCGCTGTGGTTGACAGTTTTACGATAAGTTTTTAGATAGTTCCTGTTTTACAATCAAGTTCTTGTTTAACATGTTTGTTTTTTCCTCTGCTTAGTATAACGAGACAGCATTCCAAATAGCCATTGCGGAGACATTAAATAGGTGAGACTACCTTAATCCTGTAATAAAAGGGACATATCGTTTGTGACAGTACCGTTTTTTCGGAGATTGAGAAGGGAGCGGTCACACTTTTCAGCGATTTTGATCCATTGCAAGTAGTACGACTCTGTAAAAATGCAGTCGAACTAGTCAGAATGCGAGAAACGCTATTTAAGAGATCTTCAAACTCATTTCTTGTTTTCTGAGAGGGGATCCCTATCCCCCCTGGAACTTGTGCATTAAACGGTCGTGTGGTGCCTGCGCTAGACTGGTCCCACTTCCGCTCGTAAAGTGCTGAAAAGTTGATCGTTTGAATGCTAAAAAGTTGCCAAAAATCCAAAAAATTGCTGCTTAAAGTTTAAAAACTGCTTTTTTAATTCCATGATATTTCAAACAGTTGTTTATCATAAGCTTAAATTTTCACTCTCCCTGAACAATTTCTAGTGTGCAAACTAAGTCTAAGACTTGCCAACTTCTTCGTCTTGCAAATCTTCGTTCTCCGCTCAATCAGAGGTGTGCCTGCAACATTTTGTGCTGCCACATCATCAAAGCCGGAAAGCACAGTCGTGTCGTGCAAAAAAAAAAAGTCGGCACCACTAAATACCCTTTACGCAGACAAGAAATTGAAGAAAACCTGTACATATAGCACTGAAAATCTATAACAAACTTAATTTAATTTGACCGGTTTCTCTTTCTTAACTTTTTTATACAGCCTGTTGAAAAGAGCCGGACTCCGCTTTCTAGTTGTCTTGCTTTCTAGCTATAGCTGTCTCGCACTACCTTGAAAACAAGAAGACGCAAGAAAGTAAATAGTGAGGGCTAAGAAGTATGGCTTCTGCATCAACTAATTCTATTAATTAAAAGAAAAAACGGGCTTCCTGTGAGCCATTCATTATAGATAGGGGATTCTAACCGGCCCAGGAAGCGTTAGCCGGCAAGTGACAAGTTCATTTCCTCAAAATATTGATCAGCATCAGTACATTTAGCTAAAGTCTGAATATGAAGTTTCCATGCAAACCGTAACTTTTTGGTGCTTGAAGTGAGCTATAATGTGTAATTTACTCAAAAGTTGCTCGATGATACAAAACGTTTTTCGGAACGCCTAAAGCTATGCAAAGGTTGCCGAGTCACAATCCGGACAGGCATTACCTAGGCCCTTTTTTAAGATTTCCAGGTACTTTTATTGTTGTTTTGAGCAATCATCATCATATTTATTTGCATCTTTAACCTGCTATTATGCAGTTCTGTTTGAGGGCAGCATCTGAACCATACTTGTAAATTCAGAGGAAAGAAAGATTCAAGTACCCTTCAGACTCTTCACTTTTTGTAACTATAAGGCTTAATAGAAGTAAAAACAGCTAGGGCCTGCTGAACACTACTGCTTTGATAATGTTAGCATTAAAAACAGCTTGCTCGCGGAGAAAACAATGAAAAATTCGATGAAAGTCTTCATGAAAAAATAAATAAATAAATACCAGAGCATAGAAACATATTAAACGTCAACTCAGTCAAGGATGTTTTCTAATGTTGACCAGATTTAAAAGACAGAAGTATCGAACATCGACTGTTTCAACCTCATCCCCAGGTTCTTTCTTCTACCGAGAGAAAGACCCTGGTGGGGTCTGGTCACGTGGCACCCAGATTCTGGGTGGTAACAACCAAAATAAACATGCATGTGCGTTTGTTTTGATGACTTCAATATCTTTTCCTAACTACACTAATGTAATTAAGAACAGAAAAACAATCTTAAGCGCATCTTCAAAGTTTATTTTATTTGTTACCACCCAGAATCAAGATGTCACGTGACCAGACCCAACCAGGGTCTTTCAGTCGGTGGGAAGGAAGTTGTGACTGTTTTAAAAACAATATAATTTGACTATCGTCTGTTCAGCTCCCTTGCGTTCTGAATGGCAATGCGTCCCGTTGTATACTGCTCAATGTTATAAAGAGCTGAACAAAACTGTTTTTTCTGCGTTGGCAAGTAAACTGATGTGGGTTTGATCAACAAGGGTTGTTTTGGTATCCTTGTCGCAGTAAGCTTTGATGTGAAGCTGACGTTCCGATTGCAAGCCTTTCGTTTGATCGATTGTCAAACCAAATTCAGCAGTATGCTCTGACGAAGGGCTTACGCTCGAAATTTCAGCTTCAAACCAAACCTTAGGACGAAAAACGTCCATATTAATCCTTGTAAAATAAACACTTACGCCGCTATCACACATAAATAAACTGACCTTTTCCAAGTTCTTTTGACAAGCAAACATAAAAGTATTTAGGGCTGATTCCAACTTGAATGGCTATGATATATTTTAAGAATTGTATGCCACAAATTTTGAGCCGAAAGTGTTGTGTACTGGAAAATAATTTTTAAACCTGTTTAGTTAAACAACTTTAAGACATGTTTAAGGGTTGGTGTGAATGGGGTGTTAGACAGACATCAGCAGGGGAGGAGAGGGGGGCGTAAGAAAAATATTACTTGTCGTTTCTCTTCTTTAATACTTATGAAACTCTCCGATCGACTTCGTTAATAGGGAATCTTATCAAAACTTTTGAGTTCTTAACCGAGGAAGGGTATCCTACCGCTGGGGCTTAGAAAAATTTACGATGGTTCAATTTAACATTTTATGCATTTAATTGACAGTGAGGATGTAGAAGCGAAAAGAAGGCGTAGATCAACAAGTACCTCGGTTGTTGTGAGACCAGAAGATGTCGTCATTGTGAAAGATCCTGTACAGAAAGGCAAACTCCTTGAGATTACATTTGTTGTCCTCGTACCAGCGCAAAACGGACACAACAAAACTGTTCTTGCAAAGTCGAAACTTCAAACGGTTATTGCCAAACATGCGGACACCCTTCAAAAAAAGATCGGATTTAAGGTTGCTAAAATTGATGGCAAAGAACCTGAAGCATACATCCAAGAACGGAATGGCGGCAGTGGTGGGAAGTCAAATGCGGGGAGAGACGCGACCATAGTGATTGTCGTACTGTTGATAGTTATTGTGGCTGTGGTGCTGATATACTTATACATGTAAGTCGAAATCTTGAACGTCGGTGGAGCTAACAAAATTGCAAAAAGCAAGGACAGTTTACAAAAAGCAAGGGTTTAAACACTCAAATTTTTGTTACCTTGCTTTTCTTCGTCAACTGTCAAAAGGTTATAATCAAAATCTCCTGCCATGATACAGTTTTCAGTTCACTGTGACCTTATATACAGAATGTTACCTTCCATATGAAAACTCGGCTAAACAGCAAGTGCACTATCTATGACTAAAAACGAATGGTTGTACTCTCAGAAGTCAATGGCGTTTGCAATAAAGTTTCAAACGAGCCTGCAACTTAGTCTCCTCCACAGGCAACTCTTGATTTAAATATAAGCTGATAGGGTGAATGATGGCTATTGAGGCTGATGTATGGTTAATGAGGGTGAAGGAAACTGAGGGAAAAAAAGGAATACATAGGAGGTCCCGACTCGCGTTTTTTCCGCTCGTCCCTTCCTTCACCCTCATTAACCATATATCAGTCTGCAATAGTCATCATTCACCCTATCTGCTTTGTATTTCACTTTAGAGGACGCTACCTGCAACTGACTTTAATCCCATGAATCTTCTTCAGAAGAGTTTGATGAGGGCTTCGAAACAATTTCGAAAATTCAAAGTATTAGGGATAAATTTGCTATGAAAAGTCAGTCAGCACTCCAAACCATAAGGGGCAAGATAACGCTCTGGCAGTGACTTGCAATAGCTTAGTTAAGATGAATGACGATTTATACGTTAAAATCATAAGCACACTGTTTTCTGTCACGTCAACTAAACAACTCATAAATAACATTTTACTGAGACTGATTTAGTTTGCTCTGAATTTTCTAAAATTGAGTAATTGTTACATTTTGTATATATTAGGACTCGTTGGCGGAAAGTACCTCGGAAACTGATGCGAAACGAGAGCGTCCGATCCATCTCTGGATTCCCGAACCCTGGTTATAGGTCAGAAGAAGAAATAGCAAGAAGCAGCGACGACAGCCCGAATCCAGTAAGATTCTTAATAATATGGCTTTGCGCTAATGAGTAGTTCTAGAGTGTGTTGGGGCCAACCGTTTGATTTCAAGTGGGAAATGGGGGGGGGAGGGGGTAGAGGAATAATTTATTGGCGACTTTTTGTCCGTCAAGGCTTCGGTTGCAAATCATCTTTTAGTTTTTTTTTCGTTCTCCGATGTATTCCCTTAAATGTTAACTTTTCTACGCGTGCAAATACGTTTTTATACAAACTTATCTCTAAAGAAGGTTGGTTTTGCCGTCTTAGCACAGAGTCACGACCATCCAGTTATTCTCACGCTTGAACTTCACTTAGCTTTCGGCTTCAATTCTCTCAGCAGTTTTTAGCAATCTTGTCTATTGGTGCTTTTTTCTTTGGCCACTCAATGTTTCAATTAATTCAAATAAACTACTTCTGGAAGTACGAGGCCACCGGGGATATGAGCCATATATAGCCATTTTGGTCTGAAATGGGGTATAAATTTTGACATTTTGGTCTAAAATTGGGAATAGACTTGACATGTTGATCTGAAAGTGGGCGTAAATTTTGACATTTTGATTTGAAATTGGGTATAGATTTTGACATTTTGGTCTAAAATTGGGTATAGATTTGACGTGTTGGTCTGAAAGTGAATGTAAATTTTGACATTTTGATTTGAAATTGGGTATAGATTTTGACATTTTGGTGTGAAATTGACATTTTGGTCTCAAACTGGGTATCGATTTTGACATTTTGGTTTGAAGTTGGATACAGATTTTAACATTTTGATCTGGAATTCGATATAGATTTTGACATTCTGATCCGAAATTGGGTATAAATTTTAACATGTTGGTCTGAAACTGAGTATAAATTTTGCCATTTCGGTCTGAAATTGGGTAGAGATAGACTTTGGCATTTTGGTCTGGAATTGCGTATAGTTTGGTCTGAAATTGGTTATCGATTTTGACATAGTCTGCAGTTGAATATCGTTTCTGAACGAACTGTGGGAATATGCCGTGTGGAAAATAAAATACGTGTTGCGATCAGGATAGCAGGTACAATTTTAGCGCCGAAACTGAAATTTGGCACGGTAGTTCACATAATTTGGTCTGAAAACGGGTCAGGGATTCAGGGAGCGAGCGGCAAGCCTCCGCCAAAATGATTGAGTAGTGCCCCCGTTGCCAGGTTGTTCAAAAATTGGTTAGCGCTAACCCAGAGTTAAAACCTTAACCCGCTGTTGGGTTTACCTCCTTAAAGGTTGATTTGGGCTGTTATTTCGGGTTTACGTAAAAGGTTTGCCTTGGAGTGTTCTTCAAAAATATTTTGGAAAGACTGGACGTACTTCTAGATGAAGGAATTTTGTTTGAAGTTTCGCCTAACCCTGGGTTAAATTTAACCCTCTTTCGAACAACCGGGCCAAACGATGAAACCTTCTGACTAGCCTCACACATTATTCTGGAAAGGGAACTGACACTTCCTGCTAAACAACTCGATAACATTAAGTGCCATTCGTTTTTCTAGATACAGATGACTGCAATAAACTCAGATGGCTCTTTTGAGAACCCAACTTATGAGAAGGTAATTTGTTTAGTATCTCTAATGGAATGGATTAATTATATGTTATAGCAGAGTTTTCGTTCAGTGTGACTGACAACAACTAGGGACCTTAAGCAACCAGGACGGGAATGTCAACGAGAACGTTACAAAACAATAAACCTAACTACAGAATACAATGACCTCAGGTGAGAGCGCAACCAGCTGGCCACCTTTCTACCGTCTTCTTTAGAAAAAAAGAACGTCAAAAGATAAAGTAAAGGTGAACGACAAAGTATGAATCATTGCAATCTTTGTGCGGCTTCAGACTTGAAGTTTCTAAGTTTTTATGTTCCCACCTTTCACGCAAAAATAAAAAGAGACGAATGAATTATACAAATAAAAAGGAAAAAAAGGGAAGTTGGAAATCTAGCAGTCGTCTTCGTTGACGTCCTTGTGTAAGGTTCCTTTTAAGTCCGATAGTAGCACATTCAGTCAGGAAAGAACAGCTTTATATTTGAGAGCTGTTTCCACTGACGTTAGAGTTTCAGAGTTGCTCTCCCGGGGGGAGGGGGGGGGGGGTACTCGCTTTGTGAAATGTCAGGGGAGCTCGTCGGAAAACCAAAGTAAACACCCTAAAATATACCTGGCCCTCAGGTTTTGCTACCCAAAAATATACTTTTCTGATTTAAGAATGGCTATCTGGCCCTAGTTTACGCCAGGATTACCCCTAAAAAATACTAAAATACCGGGTATTCTCAAAACTCCGATTTTGCCGAGAAACCCCTAAAAAATACGACGACCTTCCCCGATATCCAACTATAAGGAGTAACTCCCCGGGAGTTCCTTAAGCTACATTAAGTCACTAAAGGTAGTTATAGTTATTAATAAAGTAGTGTATGGTATAACCTTATTGTAACTAGAATCGTTACCAGTTCATTCACTTTTAAATCACAATTTTTGATTAAGTGCATGCGAAATACTATCAATGCTTTCACTAATTTCGTTCCTGTTTTATGACATACAGTTAAACTTGTATTTAGCAGCGAGGATTTTTGGACGCTTAGTAGAAAGACTGACGTCATTGACGGGTCTTGGGTGTGGTCTAATCTTGTCATACGTGCTTGCAAACTTTTAATTACATGTAAGCTGTTGTCTAATAAAAAAATTTGCCGTCTCTAAATAACACCACTTTCAAAGGGCAAGTATGACCGTCTTTATTCTCAGATTGAGACGATAATATCCAGACAACATTATCCTCTCAGACGCTATTATCGTCTGATAAGTGCGTCGGTCTGACGCATGTTTACCATATATACAAAGAGAGAGAGAAAGAGAAAGAGGGAGAGGGAGAGAGAGAGATGATAGAAGACAAAGGAGTTGAAAAGTGGACAAAATCCTTGTCTCTCAGTAAAAAGTGGATTTTGTAAACAACTTTTCTTTGGTTTTTAAATGCAGTCTAAAATGTTGAACAAACTAAAAGAGTGTATTGTATTTTATTTCTCAAATAAGATATCCCAGCCACCTACCCGACCCCAGCCATACCAAGCATCGGAAGTTAAAAGTGGTTCAGAGCCACGCCCTCCAATGAGAAAGCTGCCACTACACGAGAGCTTGGCCAGCCCTTTCTACGAGTCAACTGATGACCCAAGGGATTACAAGAAAGGTACCGATATTGATAACAACACAGCCATTTCAAGCCAGAACGTCTACGTCGATGTTAAGGGGGGAAAGCCGAATGACTACGCCAGTTTGGATGCTCAAACGCGTGAATCCAAACGATCTGCGGTGACTCTCCAGCTTGACGGCCATCAGCCAGACGAAACGGACACTTAAGGAAACCGAACCGACACAAGGACAACGCCTCTTGCTTTTGGTAACTCGAGGTTGTAAGGAATAGATAATTCGGTACAGTTGTTCGTTACTGTGTTTAACGTTTGATGTAATAATGATGTTGAATTTATTTTATTTCTGCTTCTATACATGAAAAAACAATAGACTCATCAAGTACCCTTGTGGGTGAAGTTGACTGCAGAAAGAACAACTGTCGTTTGTTAAGTTTTGTGTCCAAGCTCCATTGTATTTGTCAGTAGGGTCTTTTTATTTCAGTTTAAGTGTGAGAATGGGCATTTGATGTTAAAAGGAAAAGCTAATTTTTTTCAACTCCGAGTTTTAGTGTTTACAATTTTAAACTATTTTCTGGAAAGGTTACATAAATACCGAAAGGTCATTTTGATAACAAACGTTCCTACTTTCCATAATTTAATAAAAGGAAGGAACTCCAAAAAAATCCAAAATTAGTCATAAAAAATAGTTAAGTAATTTTTGGCGAGTAAAAAGCTTGGTTAACAATTGAGTAGTTGAGTTGAATGAGTGTCATACTCGGCTTTGAATTTCCTTCATCTTCCGTCTTGAATACAGAAACTCAAATTGTTTGAAACTGAAAGAAAGTTGATTGGGAAATTCTCTGAAAAAACAAAACCTTACGTGCTTTTGAAAACAAAAATTGTAATGAGTTTTCGTCGAGAAAACGTCACCAAAAGTGAAGTGGTCAGTAAGCAATCCAACAACAATTGCGTGTTTAAGTGCGTCTTTCTTTGAAAACTATTTTTGGCAACATTTTACATGTTTATAAATCAATTAGTAAAAAAATGCAGGAAGAACAGAGCAACAATACACAATCGCTGCCTTGTTTGAATTAGAGCCACGTCAGTAAAATAGGACACCAGTTGTTATGATAATGAAACCTTTGTAACCAATGCAAGGCGCAAAATGTATTGCTTTATAGAAAATGTATAACCTGGACGTATCGATGTCCCGGATGTATGTGGACTTACATATAAAAGCCCCCCAAAAAGTATAACTCGGACGGGTCGAAGTAATGTAAATGGAAAGCTCTACAGAACAAAACAAAAGCAGTAATAAGACTTCGATGAAGTGCATAAGTTATATGGAGGTTAACGGCCACTTCTTTCGTTTGTTTTATTTTTCTTTAGTTATTTGTGGCAACTACGTAATGTAAATATAAATTAGTTTAGTTATTTTAAGGTAAAAGAAATGTATTTCAATTTGTTATGATTGAAATTTCAGGACGTACAAACAAAAACTTATACGATCATTAACAAGGCTATTTGTTCTCCTTTTCCTTTAAAAAAGGACACAAACGATTACAAGTGAGCTAGGTTAGGTTTTACTAAAAATCTAAAAAATTATTCCCCTACAATTTCTGACAAATTACCAAATCAATCATAACCAGAAATATTTTTTTCGAACAGAGCATTAACCATTTATTGTTTGAGAGTTGCCATTACTTTTCCAATGTGGGAACTTATTTTCCACCGTTGTTATATGTTCAGGTAGGAACTGGGTATCGTGCAAGATTTAAATTGCCATTTTCTTGTGCAGTAGCAGGGGTTTCTGCAGAGTCAACTAAACATGAAACTCTGAAGTTTCCCGGATGTAGCTATAGCAAGTTACTAGACAGTGCAGTGCAAAACATAACAAAATAATCCAAGCTTTCAAATCAGAATTTGAAGCTTATAAGTCTTGGGACGTTTTGTTAACTAGATACTTTTAAATAGTTAATTAGAAACTATAGTTTATTGCTGCGTCTTTTTTTAATCAAAAAACATTTTTTCCTACGTTTGTCAAGTCAATTAACACGAAATTATAGGATGCATACCATACTCAACTGAGGAACGTTTCAGCAAATCGCATTCCCTCCTCATCGTTTACCAACAAGGAAAAACGAAACTCTAGCAAAGTACAACAAAGAGCCTGGCGTGTGGGGCTGCTTGTAAAGAAAGCTACCTCAGGTTGTTACCTGTGCGTCAGTAGAGCCTAAACTGTGGACCTTAACGACAATAACGTGTTCAAGTCCTAGGAAATAACCCTAACCATAATTGTAACCTTGATAAACAAGGTAACCTAATCTTAACCCCATCTCTAACCTTAGACATACCCTAAAATGCTTTTTTGGCTTTAATTAAGCACAGGGCAATAATCTGGATAACATTCATATTTGTGTTCCATTGAGCATGTCATGCAACTAAAGACAACAAGAATCAGCACAAGCCTTTGGGTCAACATTTTTTCGCATCGATCGTATCTCCATCTCAGCTCAGCTACGTTCGAAGGCTCACAGTGGTTGAGCGCAAGTCATTAATAACTACTTGTTAGTGTATTCAGTCCAAAATGTGGAATTCATAAAAAAGAAAAAACTCGCATCAGTTATCCCAGTTAAACGGAGACGAGCAAGACAAAGGCTTCGTATACGCTACTATTAATTTTTAGCAGT